>APFE030272043.1:0-46568 GCA_000404065.3 Pinus taeda
AGAATAAAAAATAAAAAAATATTTTATTATATCAATTTAGCTCATAATTAAACGATAATAAAAATTTTTAATTTAAAAAATTTATATTTTTCAAATAAATATTATATTTTACCTTAAAAACAAAATTTATCTCCAATCCACGAAAATACACATGAGTAAATAGCTAACCCATCAACTAATTATAAAAAACCCAAAAAAAACCTATTCACTCTTTAAAAAACAATGTAATAGTGAATGTTTAAAGAACTGACAGCCAACCTGTCCTTTTTATTATCAAAGAAGCCTTCAGGGGCTGCCACAAACCAAAATAAGCAATTACTACTCAATCATGCTATTTGATTGAACGCTATATTCAATTTAGAAGTCAAGATTGGAAATTCATAAATTGCAACTCTTTCTGACCATGTCATCACTGTCATTCATGGAATCTTATCTGGACATAAAAGGCTTATTTGCAACACATCCAAACAGACCTTTTCCTGCCCTAGAAAGAAATAGACCTGGTGAAACATAATCCAAACAGTTAAACAACCATTAAAGGTAAATTAATGCAGATGCTGCCCTCGAATATGTTAGTAACTGTCTATCTTTTGTTAAAAGGCTTTATTACATTCCTATTTCTGTTGCTTTACAGAGATCATGTAGTGCAGCCTCCTGACATGGCATGAATCACTTAGCGAATGAAACAACTTGGTGTTGCTGGACAACTCTTAAATGAACCAAAGGTATTGCTGGTACGTCCATGCAACACCCACAAGAATTTTCAGTAATAAATCTTTACAAATATTGGATCAATTGGGAATGCACAATATGAGGGAAGTATCCAATAAAGTATTTTCCAGTGCTTGTAATAACGGAGGGACATGGAGCAACGTTCGGTGCTTCTTGTTTATATATATATATATATATATATTAAAAAAATCTTATTCCGCTTTGAACGGGTGGATCTTGCAGTGAGAGGCAACAAGGTCCTGTGCACGTTTTAAATATTAAGTGGTCTCTCCTTCCTTTTTTTTTTTTTTTTTTTGAGAATTCCCCTACAATTATTCATCTCTATTTATATAAGGAAAACAGCATAAATTGTAGAATACATGGAAAAATCATCACCCTCTCAACATTTATCGTTTTTCAAATTTACAACCTGCAAAAGACACCTATAGCCTTTCAAATTTACATAGTTACACGAGTATGCCTCCCAAGGCATTGGAGAGCACGTATCTGAAGATCCTCGCATCGGAGAGCACATACCTGAAGATGCCCCGCTCTTCATGAAGATCCTCGCATCGGAGAGCACATATCTGAAGATCCCCGGATCCTGAGAGCTTGGGAGCTGATCACAAACGCTCCAAAATCGTTGGGAGTTTCATTTAGTATTTTGGAGCTTTTCTAGAGCTTCACTGCAACCAGAGCTTCACTGCAATGACTAAGTGTAAATTTAGGTGTATTTGATGTTGCAAGCTTGGGTGTTGCTTAAAGTGATGGAACTGTGGGAAGGGAAGGATATGCCTGTAGGTTTAGATTTGGATATGGGTCTGGAACTAAGAGAACAACTTGTTTATGGAAGCTCTTCTATCCAAATGAAGATGAGATGTCTGGCTAATAGTAATCCTTTTCATTGGAAAACTATTCATTCTCCTCATATAAGCTGATGGTAGATGGATATAAAAGAATTTAGGAAGATTGTTGGCCACTAGAAAAGCAATCATTATGGCCCCAGTTGAATGGACAAAAGATAGAATACTAAAGAAAAAAAATAGTTGAAATTATGAAATATAAATATTATTAAAAAACAATTTTTAATTTAATTTTCATATTTATTCAAGTATAAAATATATATTAACTTGGAAATTTATAATTTTATTATACAAATTCTTTTTAAAATAACATTGGATTTAAACTCTATTGTTTTAAATTTTTTTAATCACTATTAATATATATTTTATTTTTCTTATCTCTATCATAATTAAATGTAATATATATAATATTTGTGAGGTTACATCAAGGGCGAAGAATTGAACCAATGACTTAACATATAGCATTTCATGAAATCACATAATAATTGAGTAATAAAGACCTTTTTTCCAGTTTGGGAGTTTTGCATGTTTCTTTGCTCGGAAAGAATTTGAGTGAGAAATTGTTGATGGATTAATATTTTGATTTTTTTTGGGGATGTTTCAAAGTTCAATCTTTTACATGTTTCCTTGCAAGATGGAATTTGATTGGCAAGTTTTGGATGGAAATAAATAGGATATTTTATTTTTATTTTAATATATTACTAAATTTAATATATTATATTATTGCCACTCCCAACTTACGTTGCTTGTAAATTTGGGCAATACTTCTTGCATGTCAGATACTCATTCCCGCATATCAGAAGTACCCGCTTACTTGAAACTTGTGCAACATAGCAAATTTACAACCTCCAACTTATTGGAGACACCAATCCCAAAATTTTGTAGGCACCCACCTATAGGGAACACCAATCCCCTCTTTATCTTTAATTTGAATTATGTTTGTTGCTAGCTAATATGCTCTCTCCTCTACTCTTCCTTTATCTCCTCTTTACTCACACTAGCTCTTTTGTCACTTAGAAAATGCATTTGTTGTATCTCTCACTCTTATTGTTTATCTTATACACTCATGTAGATTTCATTGGACTCATATTCCCTACTCATTGTCCTTTTACAATGTCTTGATATTTTGATTACACTTCTTTTACAATTGCATAGTATCAACAACTTCACCAATTGTATAACCATGCATTTATACAACATGAATTCTTCTATGAGTCCTAGCTTTACTATCTATATCAACCCACAATATTTACCCATAGTATTATGCTTTGATTGATGTGTATCCAACAAAGCTTTCCAACACAATGCAGAATTTCCTTTCACACACAAAATGTTGCTCTTCTACTTGATTGACTATATCTTCCTCTTTATCCAATGTTAGAGCCTTTGCGCCTTTGCATTCACTTGTGTACATGGTCGTAGCTCTACATACTAGGACCTTATATCTATTATATGTTCTGACATGACGATATGCCACTAGCTATTGGATTTGGTTCTTTCTTTTTCTGACCATGTGCTATGACCACTCCCTAAGCATATCAAACATAAGAATACTTAGTCAATAGTTCTTCCCCTGATTTGCCAATATGGCAATAAGTTGATACCCCTAAGGGTTGGGATCAATGCTTCCAAACTGATGGCTTAAGTTCTTGGGATATCAAGAGACTTAAGTTTGATTATTTTCTTATTTTTCCAATATGCCAAGGCCCAAAGCCCTTAGGTGCTACATCTTTACCTCCATATGACTTGGCGCCATGACCTCTGGCTATTCTCTATTTGATATTGTTAGATGAGGTTTGCTCCTTTATTTTCAAACATCGATATGGTGATGTACTGAGATCTAAACCTCTTAGGTGTTTTCACTTAGCACCTCATAATTGGGGATTGTGGCCTAGAGCCAAACCTTATTAAATATCAATGGAACCCGTAGACTAAAGACGAAAATGTTTAGGTACTTTGGTAGCCTACAACCTGATATGGCCCACCTTTCCACCTCACCTTCCATTATACTTTCCATGTCATTTGTTGGAGCCAATAAGAAATTTCCACACGTCACTTTGAATTGGTCTAGTCAACATTCCAAGTATGTAAGAAAGCCTGCAATATGTCATTCACTGGTGTTGCCATGTCACGGTCTTCGCCACCTATACCACTTGGTACCCTACATCATTACTGCTACTTGGCATACTATGTCATTTATCAGATGTCAAATTATAGGAGGTACATAGAGTTTTAGCATTGAGAAATGACCGATAGGTTGAGGATTGATGTGGGCGATAAGCCAAATTACCTGTGCCCGATAGAGTATGCACTTTATTTGTTCTAGAATCCATAGGGTGAAGGCCGACATGGTTGATAGGCCAAGGCTCGACAACCCAAGGCTTGATCTGTCAGAACATCGAATCTTGATATGACAGGTCGTTAATTTATGACATTGCTTATAGGATTTTGTATCATATAACGAATATTAGATGTCAAATATTTGTGTGCAAGCACAAATTAGATGAGCCGAATGTGATGCGGGCCAAAGCCTATGATGCTGAAAGATAATAGCCTGAGGCCTGATATGATGGAATCTCAAGGCTTGATATGATGGAACATCATGTAACGACAACAATTTTCATCAATTATAGCCAAATTCCTTTGCTCTACTACCTTTGTTATGTTTCCATGGTTGTTTCCCTTTGTTATTTTATCTTAACATGGATCCTCCTAAGCGTACCCTTTGCGTCCTAATCTTAGAGTGAATCCCCTTGAGTTGTTGTTTATAGTTTTTAACCCTACACAATTAATTGTTGCAAACAATTTCTTTAAAAAAAATAGAAAAAGATATAATGGAAAACACATACATTTACATAGAGATTTTATCTTGGAAACCCAAAACTGAGAAAACTAGCAAGCTTTCTTTTTCATTATATTTTTTGTACAATATTCAATACAATATAAATCAAGTGGCATACATGAATCACCAATCAAACCCCAGTCCTTTAACCAAAACTACAAAACCACCATGTGCCACCAATTTTTTTATAGAAACATTATGGGCCAAAAACAACCAAAATTTTGATGCAAAAAACTACCCAAACAAATTTTCTTGGGGTGTTTCCCCAAATCCCATATAGGGGAGCTCTCACCCCATTACATACCCCCTAACCCAGGGGGGTTAGAAACCACCCCCCCCTCGCCCCACCCTTTGTTCATGGTGCATATAATTCATGCAAAAAATACAACGCATACCCAAGATTCTCCCACCTATTGTTTTATTTTCATATAGGGGGAAACATGAGTATTCAATTAAAAATTCAGGGCAGTAATACCCATTTTTTCTCTACACCAAGATAAATTTTCAATTCTCATACATTTTATTAATGCATCCATAGTATTATTCAAAATGTCCACCTTCACCGACAACACCTTCTTGTCTTCAATCATATCCCTTGCAAAGTAATGCTAAACACCAGTATGCTTTGCCCTCAAATGATAACTATGGTCCCTTGCAAAGGAAATTGCATTTTGGCTATCATAATTTGTCCTTTAGATTTTTGTACCAACCCCATACTTGAAATGGAATATTTGTAACCAAACTACTTATTTGCTTGCATGAGTGATTTTCATGTGTTAAACTTTTGTAGTTGAAAGTACCACTATAGACTATCTCTTACTCATCCAATTGATAGCTCCTACAAATAGTTTAAACACATACCCACTCGTAGATATTCTCCTATACGTATCTCCAACCTATTCTGCATCAACAAAACCATGTATTTCCAATCATTTACTTTGTCTTGGTCTTCCTTGGTATCACAATCCATAATCAATAGTGCCACACAAATACTTGAAATCACTCTTTACTATTGTCCAATGCTCCTTGCGTAGTTTTGACATATACCTGCTTAGTACTCCCACTACATCAGTCTAGTATAAACCATTGGTCACATCAAACTTCCAACCACCCAGACATATGGAACATGAGCCATGTACTCTTCCTCTTCATGTGTTTTGGGATATTGATGTGCAGATAACTTTACACCTCAAGGAATAGGGACCTTCACCAGTTTACTTACATATATATTAAACCTCTACACATTATCCTGATATACTTCCTCTGATTTAATAAATGTTTCCTCTTTTCTTGATCTCTTTTAATTTCCATGCCTAAAATGAAATTTGTAGCACCAATATCCTTCATGTTAACTTTAAAAGACAATTTGGTTTTCATTTCTTAGATGATTTTCCTATCGTTTCCAATTAACAATAATTCATCTACATAGAAGACCAAATAAATAAGACGATTACCAAATAATTTAAAATAGACACAATGATTCACTTTGATCCTTCTGAGGCCAAGTCATTGTATATATGTATCAAATTCTTTCTACCATGTCCTTGGTGATTGCTTCAACCCATACAAGGACTTTTTATGCCTACATACCAACTCTTTATTAACCTTGATAATGAAGCCTTTTGGATGCTTCACGTAGATCTCTACCTCTAGATGCAAATGTAAGAACTTTTTCTTCACATTAATATATTCTGCTTCAAAATCAAAAGAAACAACAATAGATAAAAGAAATTTAATAGAAGTTAACTTAGAAATAGGAGAAGAAATATCACCATACTAAATTCCCTTCATGTGGAAATAACCTTTTGCTACTAATTGAGCTTTGCATTTTGCAACCATTCCTTCTACATTCAACTTCTTATTAAACGCGCATTTGTTGCTAATGTGTTTTCTTAAAGTTGATAACTCTATTAGATGCCAAGCCTCATTCTTGTCTAGGGCCTCAATTTCTTCAACCAAGGCCTTTTTCTAAAGTTTTCCATCCTCTAAATCCACTTCCTTCTTAACAGTTCTAGGATCATTATTAGTAATAGGTAAATCAAAATTCGAACTGAAATTTGGTGGAGTATACATTTTTGGCTTCCTTCTTTCCTAAACTAATCTCCTCAATGCTAGAGTATATGGTTCTTCTTCTTTTGATTCATTTTCTTCTAAAGAGTTTGAATCATCATCCTCTAGTTCAAACTCTATCTTATCTCATTCTTTCTCCCTTGGAAAGACTTCCTATTTGGTAACATCTTTCACTTCTTTAAATACCACATCTCGACTGTACACATACTTCTTTGTTTCCGGGTTCCAAAGTTTATAACCTTTTAAACCATCTTTATAACAAATAAAGATGCACCTTTTAGATTTTTCAATCCAACTTATTTTTATTTTCCTTCGAAACATGTACATATGCATCATAGATAACACCTTGCGATGTGCGAGAAATGGTTTCTTACCAGTCCATACCTCATGGTCTCATCATCCAACGTTGATGAGGGTGATCTCTCTACCAAGTAACATGTACTATCCACTACGTCTACCGAGAATTCTTGTCCTAACCCAACACAATTGAGCATGTTCCTTGCTTTTTCCATCAACATCATGTTCATCCTTTATGCAACTCTATTTTGTTGAGGTGTGTATGGTCCATTCTTCTACCGTGCTATACCACACATTTTACATAACTCTTCAAATTCCTTCCCCCAAAACTCTCCAACATTATCCATCCTCAACACATTTATTTTCTTCTTTCTCTAATTCTCCACCAAGACATTAAATTCTTTAAATCTCTCAAAGACTTCAAATTTCTTACTAAGGAAATATATCTATGTATTCCTAGAGAATTCATTTATAAATGAGACATAGTACATAAATTTACCCAATGATGGAAATAACACAAGTCCAAACACGTCACTATGCACTAGTTGTAGTTTTCCCTCTTCCTTTTAATAATAAATGAGAATATCACCTGATTCTGCTTTCCATCTAAAAACATTCACAGAAATAAAAATCCAAAGAGAAATTAGACATACCTTCTACCATACCATTACAATCAAGTACTTGAAGGCCCTTGTCTTTGATATGTCCCGATATTTGATGCCACAACATAGTCTTGCTCATCTAATTGATAACTCCTCCAAATAGGTTAAACACATACCCACTTGTAGATCTTCTCTTATACATATCTCTAATCTAGTATACATCAACATAACCATGTATGCCCAGTAATCTATCCTGTCTTGGTCTTCCTTGGTATCATAATCCATCATCAATAGTGCCACACAAATACTTGAAATCCCTCCGTTATGCAACCAACTCACAAAAAGTTAGATCAATGACTTAAAAATTATCCTCTTTGAGGGGGAAACCTCCTTTACATTATATAAATGAATAATTCTTTGACCATACAAATGAAAAGACCTCACTTCTATATATAGGATTCTAAGGGGTCACAATATAATGAGAGCCTACATAACAATATTAATGTAAGGGCACGTCAATAACAATAGTGGGCTTCTATGGGGCACACCAATAACAATATGGTGGACACATGGGCACAATAATAATAATAAGGGGGATACACTAGTATTATAGGCACCTAACATGCCCCTCTCCTTCAAAAAAGTATTGTCCTCAATGCTTGAGTAGTTATGGATTCTTCTGTATAAAATTCTCATCCTTCCATGTGGAATATTCAACAGGTAAGTTCTTCCACTTAATGAGATACCTGAAATTGATCGATTTCGTAGTTTTCGGGTTCTTATTTCCATGACTGCTTTAGGCTCAGATATGATTTTTCCTTCTTCATCAAGTTTTGGCAACACTCTTTGAACTGAAAGATTTTCACCGATAACCTTCTTTAACCACAAAACATGGAAAACTAGGTGTACTTAGGAAGATGCAGGAAACTTCAATTTATATGCCATAGTACAAATTGTTTGCTTTGTAAGGATCATAGTACTTGGGTGATAATTTATTATCCTTCTTAGCTTTCTTCAGAGACATTTGTTTGTATGGTTATAGCCATAAAAATACTTAGTCATCTACATCAAAACTTATTTCACTACGATGCTGATATGCTTGTTGTTTCATTCGATTTTGCGCCAAATTGAGGTTATCCTTTAAGAGTTCGATAACTTGTTATTGACGCTTGATGTGATATTCCCTACTTAAACCTTAGAATTTTCTCCTAAAGATGATGTGATAGATGGTGGATGATATCCATAAAGTGGCATAAATGGGGTCATTTTTGTTGCAGTGAGGAAGGAAGTGTTATACCACCATTCAACTAGAGGTAACCACTTGACCCATTGTGTTTATTTATTAGATACAAGGAAATAAAAATATATGTTTCCAAAAATTTGTCCACTATCTTAGTTTTCCTTCAGATTGAGGACAATAAGATGATTTATGAGCTAATTGAGTACTAAGAAAAGAAATTAATTCTTTCCAAAAATTTCGAGTGAAAATGGGATCTCTATCACTTACTATAATATTTGGATTTCCATGAAACTTTTGATTTGTTTCCATAAATGCATTAGCAATTGTAGTGGCTTTAAAAGGATGAGATAATGCACAAAAGTGTGCATACTTGGTAAGTATATCAACTGCCACTATGATGACACCCTTTCCTTCAGACTTGGGTAAACCTATGATAAAATCCATTAAGACTTCCTCCCAACGCTGACTTGGAATGGTTACAGGTTGTAATAGACAAGGGGTTTTAATTGTCTCAACTTTATTTCATTGGTAAATCAAACATTCTACCACAAACTTCTGAATATCAGATTTAAGACCATCCCAAAAAAACTCCTTCTTGACCCTATGGTAAGTTTTTAAAAATATTGAGTGCCCTTCTAAGGGAGAGGTGTGAAATTCCAAAAGATTCTTTTGTTTGAGTTGATAATTCTTACAAAGATATAAGCGAAATTTGTACCATAATGAATCATTTTTCCAGCTAAATGTATGAGATGTACTGGGATCTTGTTGTAACTTTTGAATGAGTGACCAAACCTCTTCATCATTCTTTCATTCATCCCTTGCTTCAGTTATCCACTCAGGTTAGATAATATAAATGACACAAAGAAATGCTTCCACATCCTCATCCTTTCTTGAGAGCGCATATGTAACAACATTTTTCTTCCCATTTTTGTAGATGATTCCAAAGTCATAACCCAACATATTTTTCACCAATTTTTGCTACTCTTTTGAAGATAATATTTTTTCAAAAAAGTATTTAAGAATGTCGTGATTTGTTTTAACCTTGAAGTGCCTTCCCATTAGGTAAGGTCACTTTAATTCATGTAGTATTGCCAACATTTCCTTCTCATAAATAGGTTTGTGTAAATACTTTCCTTTGATTGGATGGATTTCAAAAGCAATGCATATTCCTTCTTGCATTAAAACAACACCAATTCCATTTCCCGAAGCATCACATTCCACAATAAAATTTGTTGTGAAGTCTGACATAGCTAAGACCGGTGTTTGGCACATTGCCTCTTTAATATGTTCAAAGGCCTTCATCTCTTCTGAAGTCAAGAAAATTCATATTTCTTCAGTAATGATGTTAGAGGTTCCACTCTTCTCCCATAATTCTTAACAAACTTGCGATAATACACTATCAACCAGAGAAATCCTTGAAGATGCTTTATAGTTGTGGGGATTTTCCATTCCTTAATAGATTTAATTTTGTTAGGGTCTACCTTAACACCCTCATGAGATACAATATGACCCAAATATTTCACCTCCTATACGCCAAAGAAACATTTGGAGGTTTTTGCATATAATTTCTCCTCCAATTGTTTGAGAACCCTGTTAATATGTTGAATATGATCCTTCCAAGACTTGCTGTAAATTAGTATATCATCAAAAAATACTAAAACATATTTTCTAAGGAAGATTTTGAAAATGGAATTCATCAAACCTTGAAATGTGGAAGTTCATTAGTAAGGCCAAAAGGCATGAAAAAAAATCATAATGACCCTCATGAGTTTTGAATGTTGTTTTTGCAATGTCTTCAGTCTTCATTCTAATTTGATGATATCCTAAACGAAGATCCAACTTGGTGAAATAAATTTCTCCATGTAATTCATCCAACACTTCATCAATGATAAGAATGAGAAATTTATCTTTAATAATGAGCTTGTTGAGCTCCCTATAATCTGGACACATACACCATGATCCATCCTTCTTGTGCACCAATACTACTGGAGCAGAGAAAGAACTTTGACTAGGTTGAATTATACCAGCCTCTAGGATTTCTGCAACCATAAATTCACTTTAACTCTTTTGGGCATAAGGATATCTGTAAGCCCTGATGTTTGGAGGAACATTTCCTGGAATCAATTGGATCACATGATCATGATCACAAATAGGTGGGAGGCATTTGGGAGTCCCAAAAACCTTGGAATGATTGTCCAAGACTTTTTGGAGATATGGAGAAATAGATGATTTCAATGTTTGAACCCTTAGTGAGCATAATTGTGTAATTATGCCCCATTGTTCTTTTTTTAGAATCATTGTCATGCCATTAAATCTAATTATATTTCCTTGTTTCCATGCGACACCCCTTAATTCAACTTCCTTTCCTTCCCAAAAAAATTTCAAGAAAAGTTCTTGAAAATTGAAAGCTATCATCCCCAAATGGACTCCTAGTACAACCTTAGGACTACCCTTTGGAATGGAAATCATTGGATTATTCAATGAATATTCCCCTATGGGTAGCTTGATATTATGGCACTATCCAGAGAAATTTGTAGTTCCTCCATTTGGAACCATCACTTGACACTTTGTTGCTCATTATAGGAAGCAATTTAATTCCTTCTCTATCTTACAATGAATAACATTATGGGCACAACTAAAATCAATCAACACTATTACCTTTTTATTCTTGATATATACTTCTATCTTGAGAGTTTTAGGAGTGGTAATTCCCGCCAATGCATTACAAGATATGGTCAGATTCATTTCTTCTTTTTTTGGGGTTGGTTCTTTCTGTATATACTCTTCTTTTGATTTTTCTTGTTCCTTTTCTTCCTCCTCTTCACAATCTATGTGGAATAATTTCTTCTCAGCACAATTATGACCTTTAATGTATTTTCTATCACAACTGTAACAAAGCCATCTTGCTCTTTTTTCCTCCAATTTTTGTGGTGTAAACCTTATAGGTTGTGGAAGGCTAGGAGAAACAACACTTCCATCTTTATAGTTATGAGTGGTAGACTTGTTTCCATAATTTTTCTTTCAACTTTACTTTCCACCCTGAATACCTTCTCCAATGAATTAGGATCCCAAAGATGAACCTGATGTTGGATGTTATCCTTTATGGTACCTACGAAGATATCCATCCTATGCTCCTTTGGAATATCATTTACCCTCATATTCAATTTTTGGAAGTCCTCAATGTGCTCCGCCATTGAACCCTTTTGTTTGTCATTTATCAATTCACTAAAGAAGGTGTTTCTCTTTGTATCCTCATAATGTGCTATCATTTCCTCCATAAAAATTAACCAAGTGGCAAGTGGTTTATGAGAAAAAATCCATCATTACCATACAAACTGACTGGGTTCTAAATATAAAGTTTCAATGCGTACCTTTTGTTCATGTTTCAGATTATGGAGATCAAAATACTGTTCCATATATAATATCCATGTTACTGAATTTTTGGCATCAAACTTCATCATATTGATATTTGTAATATGGTGTGTCTTCAAAGAGCCTATGGAATCATGATTAAAATTCCTTCTATTCTCATAATGAGTTTCATCTAATACCTTTTCGCCAGTAAGAAGCATTTCTTGTAGTAACTTTGTCAAACCTTCCATCTCTGTCTTTAAACCATTCTTCAAATATTCCATGCTGCCTTTCATTTTTTATTCTATACCATAAATCTTAGCTTCCATACCATTCTTCAAACCATCTATATTATATTCCATTTCATTTTGGTTACTTTTTGTGAGAGCGCAACTTTTTGTACTTGGTCTCGTAATTTTGATATATCATGTTGCATTTCTTCCTCTTCTTCATGCATCATAATAGATCTTTCTCGTTTCTTACTAGTTGTTTCCATTTTCTTGCTTTGAGTAATTTTGGAATCAAAAAATGATATTGATGCTTTACTATTCCCCTTGGATCACTTCAAATTTGTTTTTCAAACAAAACTTATGCCATTTTTTAAAAAAATACACACCTTTTACTTGCTTTGTAGGAGCATGATATTGAAATTATTGTATCTCTGCAAATTCGAATATTCAAGGTATGAAATTTGGTCTTTTGGTAGGCCTTTGCATATTATTTACAATGCCATAAGTCAGAAAAAATTTGTATTATTCAAGATGAAGTTATGTCCAATCTCCCACGATGGGCTGATTATGGACAGGTTCAGTAAAACAAACTTGTATGGAGTGTTACATGTCATTGTTTCGACCTTCTACTCTGAAAACAATACAAAAGATACTAATGTCTATGTAATTTTGGTCCCTTTTTACGAAATTCAAATCCGATGCTCATAGAGGAATATATGATGATTTTCCCAATGTTCCCTAGTTGAGATGAAATTTTGGAGCATGAGAAAACCCTAACTTACATGGATTATATCTAAGAAACTATAGGGAACCAAGATTTGAAATTCATATATGAGGCTTGCCAACATTTTGGATCCCTGTAACTTCAATTTCATTTACTGAAGCTTTGTAGAAAAAAAAATTGTTATAGTGAAAATTCCAAGATGACCTGTTTGAAGAAGTGAAACCCTAGAATCCAAAGCTTTCATACCAAATGTTATGCAACCTATTATCGCTCCATAAAACTCTCCTAGGTTGTAGCTCGGAGATGCGTGGTAACATATAATCTTCAATATTGGTCTCTGAACTATTATAATAAATGATGGTTTAGATCAAGTTAGATAACCATTTCAGCTCTATTCTCACTCAAGGCATGCATGAACACTCTCACTAATACAAGGCTTTAGACCACTAATGCTCAATAATTTATAAATTCAATTGATAGATGGAGAATACTGATTGTACCAATAGATTGCATACATAAACATAAATGAATGGCTAGCTATAGGCAGGAAACGAGAATACTGACTGTACCGACAGAAGCATATATGACCACATATGAATGGCTAGCTACAGGTAGTAACGAAGCTTGCAGATCTAATTCATCAAAGTAGAGATAAGATGATAGTTATCTGGCCTTAGACATAAAAGAAAACATGAACAAATTGTTCAAGTGCAAGCATAGAACAACAAAGAGAATGTACATTGAACATATAATGGCAAAAAGAATCTTATATTGCTAGAATGAAGATGAGAAGCTTGAAGGAACAGAGGAGGAATAATCTCTAGAAGTTGAACCTCTATTACATCTTACTTTCAGCTATTTATAGCCTGTTTACAATGCTCCTGAGCTCTCTAGAAGGCTTGGAGTCTTAATCTATCCACTCTGTCCCTTAATTGTTTGATTCCCTCAAGGCAAGCATGGCTTGGAGGTTTTTCCCCTTCTGACAAAAGAATAACTGCATTCAGATATTTTGGGTAGCTTAATGCACTGTCTAGGAGCTCTCTCGTGCTAGAAATGCCCCATGATGCTTATTTTGATGCGCTGTGATGTGGCCTTTGATCTTTCTGTTTGTTTTGGACAGCTGTGCTGTTTACTCCATGATCTCTATTGATTTGGTTGTGTTGTGCTGTTGAGGCTCCCTGATCTTTCTGTTTAGGGTTGAAGCATGCTGTGACCCTTCCCTTTCCCTTTCCGAGCTCCTGTTTCCCGGCAATATGTCTCCCGAGATTTGTTATATGGTGGAATGGGTCTTTGTGCCCTTATAATCCCTTTAAATGGCCCCTTTCTGTTAATACATGATCGTTTTCTATTTTAAACAGAAAACACAGTGATACTGTGAAAATACCACCCATCTCTGTCATTTTCAAACTTAAGAAATCCTTAGATACAACTTATTCTCCTCTTGGGTCTGCCCTTGCAGTGATAACACATCTCCACCGTTGATTTGAGAGTCCTAGATCCAACATTGATGATCCATTTCGAGCGCCTCTTTTGTACTTCATCGGGTGGTTTTCTCTCTCCTTGTCTTGGACAACTGGCAACCGCTGTATGGCATAAGGCGGAACTCAGCCTAAACCACTTACTGCCCATGGCCTGCCTGAAATCCTAACTATTTCATGATTTCTGTGTGTTTCTTTTTTTAAATGCGCCAAAACATTGAAAATCATTAAAAAGAGACCTTAGTGGACATGAAAAATTATGTATTTCACTTTCCACAACCCATTGAGTCTAGGTTCGATTGCTATCACTATCACGAAAAAAAACGGAAAATGCTTTAAAATGGCTTTGGCGCAAACTTCAAACTTTATGAATTCTCATATATACTGCCATTGGGTCCGGCTATCGGGTTGCCCATATGTATGTGCACAGGCCCCACCCCTTGGTATAGTGCAAATGCGATGTTAGCGATCGTTGTTGGCCAATGCTCGAGTCCTTTATATAACATAACCTAATCCCCGTCGATGCGACCCGCCAATCCGATCATCGGCCATCGCTGATTGGCGGTGTCATGCGCCCGCCTTTATACAGTCCCCTTTGCTTGGATGATTGTGATTAGCTACCTAGATCTAGGCCATTGATCGGCCAGATCTAACGGTGGCTGTTCATTCCTCTGTTTAAGCCTATGTTTGTGTGTTTTTCATGATTTTTTAAGCATTTTAGCCTCCCGATAGTGCATTTATGCCCTTCCAAGGGCTTTCCTCTTGCACTGATTTTGATCATTAGATGATCATTGAGCAAAAATTGAAGATTTCAAGGGCATTAATCGATTGGCATGTTTCTAAGTAAATTTGGAAACTTCAAGAGCCTATATGGATCCATTGTGGGCCTTTTGCTAGCAAGGCTAACACTGGCTCTTTCTAGGGATGAAATCCTTCCTGTGAGGTTTCAAGGATCACAGATCAATGCCTTTCCTATAAAAAACAAGATCAAATTTTCCTCCTAGTGTTGCATTAGGCATGGAATCTATTTAGCATGAAATAAAGTTTGAAGAACAACCCATTGAATGGGCCATCAAAAACATCTCTTCCTTCCTTTGATGCATTCCTTTTGAGAAAATAGTCACCAAACTGGAAATTGACCCTTTTTACCTTTCTATGAAAGCTTTCTTTCTCTTGGTCAATGTGCATATCAACCAATTCATCAAAGACTTGCAAAAGCCTATTGATTTGATCCTCTACTTCAAAAAATTTCCAGCATTTGGTATTATCAGGCATATATGGTCTATATTTCACCTCATCTTTGTGTGCTTTTAGCCTTGGATGTTTTTCTTGGAAGGTTTGGCACACCTACTAAATAATAAAGTCTAATTTATACTCTGTTGTGTCATTTGTGACCTGAAAAGTTAATATAAAAGATGAATCAATGCATTCCTCTGTGGGGGACACAAGGACTTCACCTATTCCTGCAGCTTCCTTAGAGAAATTCCCATCAAGGATCATGTCCCAAATCCGTGGGCCTTCTTCCTCTTTGATTTGGCAAACTAGTTTTTTAAGCTGTGTAGAGGCCAACTGATTAGGCTTGGTAATGTCAAGACCGAGCTTATCCATGACAACCTTGAGCATTGGATTATGGCTGGCTCCAGTCTTCAAAGACAATTTTGAAGGATTTCATCATGAATAGAGAGAGAAACATAGAATGATGGGGAGATGTCTTCACAATTTTCAATCATTGGGCTAAGAATAATAGCTGGTTGGTCATCTTGCAGATTTACATAGTCAGTGGAGGCTTGGATGATTTTAGGCTCAAGAGCCTCAAGGACAGATTTCTTGAAGGACTCATTCTTCATTGGTTAAATCAGATGCATAGGTATTCTTGACTTCTGAATTTCTAATTGAAAACTGAAAGAAGAAGGGGACATGTTAAGGCCTCTTACCTCTATGGTTGGAGCTTTGAGGATGATAGGATCAACTACTAGTTGCTTCTGCTTATTAGCTTGTTGTTCTAAAGGGACAACAAATTTATGAATGGGAGTTTCTTTGACATTATTCATCCTAGACCTCAGATTATATTGGTGTTGATCTTTAGTTTGTAGAACAGCTTCACCATCCCATTCTTCGTTGATCTGTTCATTGAATAATGACTTCTCATAGGCAGCTTTGGTTAGAAAGGTAGCATTGCCTTTGTATTCCATAAAATGGATCTCATCATCCTATTAAAAGTGCTCTTCCTCCATGACTACATTTTGAAGAGGGGTCTTCACCCTTTGGTCTTCATTGGCATATTTATTTCTTTGCAAAATCTGCAACTACTCATTTTCTCTTCTATATGGATTTGGATTTGGAGGAGCAAAGCTATTAGGAAGCCTTCCTTTCCTAGAATGCTTCTCAACCCTTAATTTGGAAACTTCAGAGGCTAATGACTCTATCATCTTGGCCATTTTATCGATCTTGAGATCTGAAGATGATGAAGGCTCGCCGCTCCGTCTCCTTCTATCAGCATTACCTATGAGCTTTTTTGTAGCCATGATGTTTGATTCTACTTCGAGGGTTGAATCTTGCATATCAACCAAAGAAGCACATCACCTCTCCCTCAATAGTAAACAAAAGTCAGAATCAAAGGCACTGGCATAGATGAGTCTAGTAGAGGTAGTGGTGGGTTTCACTTCAGCTGGTATCTTGTTGTACATACGGTTAAATCTCTTATTAAAATCAGACAGCAGCTCACCATTTTCCCTCTCTAAGTTCCCAAACTCAGTGTGGTAGTAAAGGAGATCCTTCTTATGCCCCTAATGCTTTAGGAATGCATCATTTATGGCCTCAACATCTACTATAGATGCTAGGGCCAGTTCCCTGAACCATTTTCTAGCCTCTCCATCTAGGCTTTGGACAAAGACTCTCATCCAGACATCATCTTCACTAATGTCTAGGTTATCAACATAGCTATAGAATGACTCAAGATGTTTTTCAGCTGAAACACCTTCAGTCCCAGTGAACTTAGGCATATACTTCTGATACTCCCCAGTAGGCATAACATTCAAAGGAGTGGGCAGTATTAGAGGTCCATACCTAGCAGCTATGATTCTTTCCATTTTGGTAGGTGCTTGTGGACCTGCCATAGCTGTGGTGGCTAAAAGAGTACTGGTAGTCTAAATGATAGAGGACTAAGGAGTGACTGATAGGACTAAAGGAGTATGATGGATAGGAGGTGAGGTTTCCTTTGGGCTTACATCAAAAGGAGAACCTAAAGAAGAAGGAGCTTCATGAATCTTTGGGAGTTTTTCTTCAGTGCTAGTATTAGATGCTATACTCTCAACATATATTCGTTCTATTACAAGAATTTCTTGAAGAGATATAGAAGATTGTTTAGATTTACCTGAACCTAATGCTCCTTTCTGCAATACCTTTCTCTCTTTGATGATTTTTTCAGGGTTAGGTACTGGGTCATCTTGTAGCTTCTGATGATTTCTCCGAGTATGCCTCACAAATTAAGCCAGAACTATGAAGTGGAGTCGCCAAGAGGTTCGAACTCCAGTAGAGTCGCCAGATAGATGATTACAACCAAAAAAGTTCCCGGACTTTGTCTATCATCAAAGCTAGATCTATGTCATTTCCCAGGGAAGCTAAGATTCAGTTTCGTCTCCCCGGCAGCGATGCCAATTATGTTATCTCTCTAGGAAACTCTCCTAGGTTGTAGCTCGGAGATGCCTGATAACATATGATCTTCAATATTGTTCTCTAAACTATTCAAATAAATGATGGTTTGGATCAAGTTAGATAACAATTTCATCCCTATTTTCACTCAAGGCATGCTTGAACACTCTCACCAATACAAGGCTTTAAACCACTAATTCCCAATAATTTATAAATTCAATGGATAGATGGAGAATACTGACTATACCAACAGATTGCATACATAAAAATAAATGAATGGCTAGCTACAGGTAGCAAAAGAGAATATTGACTATACCAGTAGATGCATATATGACTACATATGAATGGCTAGCTATAGGTAGTAAAGAAGCTTGCAAATCTAATTCATCAAAGTAGATATAAGATGATAGTTATCTGGCCTTAGACACAAAAGAAAACATGAACAAACTGTTCAAGTGTAAGCATAGAATGGCAAAGAGAATGGACATTGAACATATAATTGCAAAAGAAGCTTATATTGCTAGAATGAAGATGAGAAGCTTGAAGGAATAGAGGAGGAATAATCTCCAGAAGTTGAACCTCTATTACATCTTACTTTCAGCTATTTATAGCATGTTTACAATGCTCCTGAGCTCTCTAGAAAGCTCAGTCTTAAATTATCCACTCTATCCCTTAACTGTTTGATTCCCTGAAGGCAAGCATGACTTGGAGGTTTTTCTCCTTCTGACAGAAGAATAACCACATTCAGATATTTTGGGTAGCTTAATGCGCTTTCTGGGAGCTCTCTCATGCCAGAAATGCCCCATGATGCTTGTTTTGATGAGCTGCGATGTGGCCTTTGATCTTTCCGTTTGTTTTGGATAGCTGCACTGTTTACTACATGATCTCTATTGATTTGGTTGTGTTGCATTGTTGATGCTCCCTGATCTTTCTGTTTTGGGTTGTAGCATGTTGTGGCCCTTCTCTTTCCCTTTCCGAGCTCCTGTTTTCCGGTAATATGTCTCTCGGGCTTTGTTATATGGTGGAATGGGTCTTTGGGCCCTTATAATCCCTTTAAATGGCCCCTTTCTGTTAATACATGACTGTTTTCAGACTTAAGAAATCCTTAGATACACCTTATTCTCCTCTTGGGTCCACCCTTGCAATGATAACACATCTCCACTGTTGATCTGGGAGTCCTAGATCCAACGGTGATGATCCATTTCGGGCGCCTCTTTTATACTCGAGTTAGCCACCTGATGAGAGTGGTTTTCTCTCTCCTCGTCTTGGACACATGGCAACCACTGTATGGCATCAGACCGAACTTGGCCTAAACCACTTACTGCCCATGGCCCGCCAGAAATACTGCCTATTTCACAATTTCTTTATGTGTTTTTTAAAAATGTGCCAAAACATTGATAATCATTAAAAAAGGACTTTAGCAGACTTGAAAAATTATGTATTTCACTTCCCGGAACCCATTGGGTTCGGGTTCCATTGCTATCACTCCCGTTCAATGCTCCCTTCGTATTTTCGTTATACAATGAAAATACATGAAATACATTAAAATTTGGGCTTTCGTGGACTTCAAGATATCTATATATATATATATTATATATAAATATATTTATTTACTTATTATTTTATTTATTTCGAAACCCTTTCATGCCCGAGTTTTATCGCATAGGCATTATCCCCCATTCCCTTTGTATTTCATTAAAATAACGAAAAACATGGAAAATGCTTTAAAAATGGCTTTGGCATGGACTTCAAACTTTATGAATTCTCATATATAGTGCCATAAGGTCCGACTATCGGGTCGCCCATATGTATGTGCATAGGCCTCGCCCCTTGGTACAGTGCTGATGTGATGTTAGCGATGCAATAAATTGCAATCACTGCTAGCCAGTGCTCGGGTCCTTTATATAACATAACCAACTCCTCGTCGATGCGACCAACCGATCCGATCATCGACAATCACTAATCGACGGTGTCATGCACCTGCCTTTATACTATCCCCTCTACTCGGCCGATTGCGATTAGCCGCCTAGATCTAGGCTGTTGATCGACCAGATCTAATGGCAGTTGTTCATTCCTCTGTTTAAGCTAGCGTTTGTGGGTTTTTCATGGTTTTCTAAGCATGTTAGCCTCCCAATAGTGCATTTTTTTCCCTTCCAAGGGCTTTCCTCTTGCGCTGATTTTGATAATTAGCTGATCTTTGAGCAAAAAATGAAGATTTCAAGGGCATTAATGGATCCATTGGCACGTTTCTAAGCAAATTGGGAGACTTCAAGAGCCTATATGGATCCATTTGTGGGCCTTTTGCTAGAAAGGCTAACACTACCAATGCACAAAAAGATAGATCAACGACTTAAAAACTATCCTCTTCAAGGGGGAAACCTCCTTTTTCGTTACATAAATGAACAATTCTTGGATGATACAAATGACTAGACCTCCTTTGTATATATATTAGTCTAAAGGGTCACAATTTAATCAGAGCCTACATAACAATAATAATGTAAGGGCACAACAATAACAATAGTGGTCTTCTGTGGAGTACAACAATAACAATATGGGAGATACATGAGCACCAAAAAAAAAAGGAGGATACACTAGTATTATATTTACCTAACACCCCCTTTACTATTGTCCAATGCTCCTTTCTTGGTTTTGATGTATACCTACTTAGTACTCCCATTACATCAGTCTAGTACAAACCATTGCTTACATCAAACTTCAATACACCGTGGGATATGGAACACGAGTCATGTCCTCTTCCTCCTCATGTGGCTTGGGAGATTAATGTGTAGATAAATTTACACCTGCAGGAATAGAAACCTTCACTAACTTACTTTCATGCATATTAAACCTCTTCATATTATCTTGATATACTTCATCTTAATCAACCATTGTTTCCTCTTTTCGTTATCTCTTTTAATTTCCATACCAAAAATTAAATTTGTAGCACCAAAAATTTGAATCATGATCTCTAGTTCAAACTCTATCTTCTCTGATTCTTTCTCCCTTGAAAAGAATTACACGAGTGAACTCGTCAACTAATTATAAAAATTCCAAAAATAACCTATTCACTCTTTAAAAAACAATATAAGAATGTTTCAAAAAATGGCAGCCAACCTGTCTATCTTTCTATAATCAAAGAAGCCTTGAGGCGCTGCCACAAACCAAAATAAGCCATTACTACTCAATCATGCTATTTAATTCAACGCTATATTCCAATGATAAATTCAAAATAGGAAATTCATAAATTGCAACATAGCAACAGGCAACTCTTTCTGACCATGGCCATCACTGTCATTCATGGAATCTTATCTGGACATGAAACTAGCCATTTATATTTAGACTGATTCAATGAAACTTGAATACCTCCCTATCGGTTGGTTGGTCTCATCACAAGGGGAATCTATCCACCACTACGATCTGGTCTGGATGATGGGTTTTAATGTCATGGAAAAAGGATGTATTCATTATTATTTGGTTTTAGGTTTTAGATCAGTTTCAATGTTGAATGGAGAAACAATTTATCTATCCCAATTATTTGGTATTTCAATCCATTTTAATATTAAATAGAAAAAAGATATATCTATCATTATTATCTAGTTTTCAAATTACTCTAAAAATAAATTTATTTACAAGAAATCTTAATCGAAATTAGGTTTTCAAAAAAACAATTATTTCCAAGATATCTTAATCCCAATTATCCAAATTCTAGACATCTTTGTCCATTAAACACATCTTTTTTATCAACCAAAACAGTTAAATAACCATTAAATTTAATTTACAGCAGAAGCTACCGAGCAATATGCTCTTTTGTTGAAAGCTTTACTGCATCTGACTGTTTCTGTTGCTTTACAGAGTTCATGCACTGCAGCCTCCTGACCTGGCATGCATCACTTAGCATATGAACCAACCTGGTATTTGGTATTGCGGGACAACTCCAGAATGAACAAAAAGGTATTGCTAGACAACTCCACTCGGTACGTCCATACAACACACATGCTAATACCTACCCCACAAGCCTTCGTACAGAGAAAAATAAATCAGCAAATTTTCAGTAATAAATTTTTACAAATATTGCATTAAATTAATGGTCATATTTTTTTGGAAGAATTGCCCTACCACTATTAATCTCTATCACATAAGGAAAACCTGCTGAAATTGCAGAATACATGGAAAAATCGTTACCCTTCCCACCATTATAACCATGAGGAATAAATTAGAGAGAATTTAAGGTATATCCATAAAATAAAACCTGTGAAATAGAATTTTGAGATAGAAGAAAGACGGCCTATTAAAATCCAAAAGATAACCAGAGTCAACTATCTTTTATGTTTCTCTTCCATCTCCTTCCTCAATACTCCAACGATTTTAATAATAAATATCGAACTATGTCTTCTTTTCCTTGATGCTATTCATTTTGGAGTTGTCTATAATGCGACTTTTTGAGATTCCGGTGACGGAATCCGGCGGAAAAAATGAGGTTAAATTTTGATTTTTAAGCAGTTAGAATGGTTTTTTAACTGCATATTTGGATTCAGCGCCCTGAAAAACCCTGGGAGCCATTGATTGTGCAGAAACTAGCTATCAAACTTGGGATTCCAATGAATTGCTGCCGGATTTTGACCGGAGAAATCCGCCGGAAAGGCTTTCAAAAAGTCGCGTTATAGACTACTGCATTCATTTTGACAGGAACAAATAACACGATAAAAATACTAAAATAATATTTATTTAAAATAATTAAGTTGTTAGAGATAAAAAATAATATGTCAAAGTTAATAATAAAGTGTAATAGCTATTTAAGAATATATGTATGGGTCAGATTGTGCCTATAGATATAGATATTTAAAAGATAATCTAAAATGTAAAAGTTTAGTGTATTTTTATAACTATTAATGTTAATTTTCTAATAATGATTATAAATTATTACTATTAATTATTTAAATTTATAATAATAATTTATGAATACTAAAAATAGGAAGATCATATTCTAAAATAATAACTATAATAATTCAGATAAAAAACTTTAATAAAGAAAAAAGATTATTAAAATTTAATCCTCATAGAACATAATTAATGACAGATTTGATACAGCTCAAAATGTCATTAATATTTTTATACAAATTCAAACTATTCAACATACAAAACTGTAAAAGGCAATAACAAAATAGCCTTGTCTTTAAAATTAAAGTCATATATATTTCAAATAATTAATTATAAAACATAAATTACTAGAAATTAAATAATAAATTTCAATTTTATTTTTATAATATAAAAACATTAAATCTTTATTTCAAAAAATAAATAATTAATTTGGTTCGGTAAAAATAATTTTGTTTTTGTTTTTTTTTTTTTAATTTAAAAAGCAAGAATCACACATAATGCTTCATGCACCTCTCAATACAATAAAGTATTATCTTTTCATATTGGTATAAAGGACTAAAGAACGATAATTGATTTATAGTCACCACTCTTCCATCATGTGGAAAACAAACCACACGAAAAAGTGAAGAGATGAGGGCCCCCATTGCATAAACATAGTCACGATCAAGGAGAAGACTGATATCTAAAGCACCTTGGATAATTAGTACATCTATATAGATGATTTTGCCTCTCAAAGTAACAGGGAACTTCGGAATGACCTCTAACGGTTGATTGGTTCCTTCGTCAAATGCCAACAGATTCTGTGCAAGCGGCATAAGCTGTGGGGAGCCCAAAGCTTGCCAAGTAGTGGAAGGCATAAGACTAACAGATGCACCCTCATCCAAGATAGTGCCAGGTACTACCTTATCATAGGTATGTACTGTAATCAGGAAAGGTACATGGGATGGAAGGCGGAAGGCAGTCAAATGACTCTAGTCAAAGGAAATGACTGAACTACTCAGTGGGGGTATCATATGATTTCCCCCTTGCTCTATAGGAATTGAAGAAGGACTCTCTTGATCAGCGAGGATAGGAGGCTCGTTCTTGGACTTAGGAGAATATGACGAGATGAGAAGAACATGAGCATGATGCTCTTCTGAAACAGAGTGATCAACAAGGGGTGAGCCCAAGTTGGCACTCTCTCCGACCAATGGTTGGTCTGGAATAGGCTTAGCACATCCAGGTTCGGAAAGAGGAGGACGGACAAGAGAAGAATCTAAGTCAATCTCTTTGTAAACGGGGAGAGGGTCTGAATAGAGCCTCTGGTAACCAATGGGAATTTGGGGTGGAGAAGCTGTAAGACTTGCCAACATGATGGAAGCTTTATCCATGAGCGGACAAAGGTGAAGGGGATGGTTTCCTTCACATAGTCTACAGGGGAATCAAATCTTCCCTTTCTTCTTACCATTCCATTTGATAGGGTAGCATCGCCATGAGCTATAGAGGACGATGAGGGATGAGACAGATTGCGAGACCATACTTCTAGGATCCTAGGAATGCCATGACAATCACGAAGAAGAAGGTCACCCTTGCATTATTTACAAGGAAACTTAACCTTCCGCGGAGGAGCAGAAGGTGTTCTGACCTAAGATGTACTTGGAGCAGTAGCTGCACAAGTGGCCTCGCATTTATCAGACTTCTTCTTCTTCTTCTTCTTCTTAGTGTCCGGTCACTAGATGTGAAACTTTCACCAGGCGAAGGAGGAGAGGAGGAGGAAGAAACAAGGGAAGAAGGCGTAGACTCAACCTTGGAATCAACATGCCGTGGTTTAGACGAAGGAGGCGGTGGAACAGGAATCATGACACTCGGGACCACTGAGGTTGAAAACAACCACACGGGAAAACTGATGATTAACTCAGGCAAAGACAATGTTGCCATATATGGAGCACCGACATTTCCAAATGAAGGAGACGGACCAGGATTTCCATCTAGGGGAATACCTTGGCTGGTAGACTTGGGGAATGTTACCATCGAGAACAAGCCTGAAAAACACTCTAATCAAAGCCAAGAACTTGAACTATTACCAGGAATATTTCGTGGGTAGTAAATTTTATGACACAAGAACAAAACTTGACCTTTTCATGTTTCAAGGGTCGAGAAAAGGATGAAAAGGTGACTCTATCTCTTTTGAGGTTTAATGAGCCTGAAATGACAAGTGTTTAGATGGACTTTTTCTTTTAAGGAGTCTAAAAAGGAACGAAAGTGACTACTCTGCAAAACTAGGCAAAAGGTTTACCAAACAAGCTGTAAAACTGCATATACACCTTGGTAGTGATATGAAAACCAGGGACTTTTCGTACAGCAGCCAATCTTCCCAAATGCTGTGTTCGGTGCTTTACGATTTGCAAGGCGACAGACACGGCTTCCTATGGATAAGTGACGATAACCTAGTGGAGTCTCCCAATATATACTCAACGATACGTGGGAGCACAATTCCGTACTAGATCGCTATTGAGTCACAGAAGGAGGAATCACTCAACCTTGAGTGAAAACAATAGTGACTAGGTTTAACGATGCTGGAGCATGTCTCTAGCCTAGACCTCTAAATGATGAGCGTTATGTTCCAATGCGTTGTTAGATTTATTCAGTTCATTTTAAGGTTGATCTTGAATTATGTTTCAGTTTTCAGGCCTTACCGTATGTATTCAACAAATCCTAGGATGCAGCTAGAATGAATGAAATATCCTTTTACTTCAATGAACACGTACCTACAGGAGGGTAGAGAGATCATTCTCAAACCAAGAAAACCAAGACAAGTGAGTGCAAACACTAAGAAACACAATGCATCAATACACTAATCTCATGATGCATCGATACTACTAATGAAAGAATTAAAATTCGCTTTCCAATTTTTCAAACATGAGAATTCGTAATGCAAATGTACTTTCATGTTCATATGCTAAATGAATGCAAACTTTTGATTTTCTTTTTGTTTTAAATTCAAAGAAGCAAACAAGCAAGTGTGAACTGATCGATCCAAACAATTGCGATCTATGCTTGGTAGTGAAGAAATCGAATCAACATAAAAAATCGGTTAAATAATCGAGACTAAAAATCAACCAGTAAGAAAACAAGCTACGAAAGAGCCTCAAGCAAATCACATGAAGGTTGTGGATGAACCTTGAATAGACAAGGAACCTAAGCAAACGGTTTCTCGACGAAAATTCTAAAGGGCTACGTCACATAGTAAAAAAATAACACAAGACTCACTCAATGAAATCAAAGAGACAATACGCTAACCAAAAGCAATTAAAACAAGCTAATGAGAGACAAGAAACAACAGGGGATAAGCAAGATTGATGAATTTAGGAGGTAAAGTTATAAAACAACTTTACAGGAAACATCGCAAGTGTTACACAGACAGTTCGAGATGTCATCGCAAGTTTAGGTACCATTACTAGTGATGCATAGAAAACTCGAGATGTCATCACAAGTTTAGGTACCATTGCTAGTGATGCACAGAAAACTCGAGATATCATCGCAAATTTTACACTGACAACCTGAGATTATCGCGGAAGTACACCTATTTTCCATGATGATGCGATTTCAAGAGTCGTTGCGGGAACTAAACTAGCAACCCGAGATCATCGCGGGTTTAAAGCTATAAAGTGGTGATGACGTCACGACTGTTAGGCTTTTTATCGTGATGATGTTCAAAACAATGGAAAATGAGCCAAAAACTCCTAAACAAAAACCAACCAATCTAATAGATAACAGAGGGACCTCCCAGATCAATCCAGGTGACCCAAAAGACTACTAATTAATCCCCAAAAAACAAAGAGAGACCAAATTCAAAATCAAAACAAGAGTAAAGAGAAAAACATAGAATAGACTCCCCAGTGGAGTCGCAAATTTGTGATGCACGAAAGTGTTCCCTCTATGGACAGAGGCAACCCCTCTAGCCCTAGAGTGGGTCTAGTCACAAACAAGGACAAATCAACAATAGCTTTCCTTAAATAGTTAATGTTGGAGGCCTACCTCAACCGGTGGTCGATGGAGTTCCGTTGCGCTGCTCTAGCTTCCGCTTCCTTCTCCTCAATGAGCGATCAACCTGAAACAAAGCAAAGGAAATACAACAAAGCACGTAACCGGATACAACAATGAACTATTTACTCACAAAGTCAAGAAGTCATGAGCTATCAAGTACATTACACACAAGACATAGGAAACATCATTGATTGCATTAATAATGAAATAAGAGTTAGCTTACAACCAAAGTCTTGATGTCACAAGCCTTCTCAGAAAGAGTCCAGTCAGCATGTTCTTCAAGCATTCACTCTTTGAAGATGGATCTCCCAACCTACAAGAGCTCTCTCACTCATAAGTTTTACACAATATCAAGGGCACTTCACAACCTTCCACAAGGTATCAACAATCCCACACTTGTCATTCTCACACCAGTTATCTAGTAAACTCACAAACACTAACAACACTGCTCAACTAGCCAACTATTAGGAACTAGCAAGAACTCGCAATGCATATCAATGGTGAGAATTTAAATAGGAGAAGGAGTCTCCATAGAAGGTGGAAAAGGGAGCTTATCATCAAGGAAGGTAGCACAATTGACGAAACTGCCACACCGGAGAGGGAAGGGCGACATAAACTAGGCGAACAACCAGGTCTGGAGTCATCTAGAAGGGCGATTGTTGGAACAAATTCACCCAATCTGGATCATCACATACACATAACCAGGGTTCAACGATGACATCGCTAGTGATCAGTACAGCTAGTCAGATCATCGCTGAGGTTAACACATAGCCC
This sequence comes from Pinus taeda, assembly GCA_000404065.3. Taxonomy (NCBI): domain Eukaryota; kingdom Viridiplantae; phylum Streptophyta; class Pinopsida; order Pinales; family Pinaceae; genus Pinus; species Pinus taeda. The sequence continues at coordinate 27,738 of APFE030272043.1, forward strand.
TGTGCTGGTGCTTAAAATCGGGCCATCACGGGAATCAAGTGTACTTTCGCGCTGGCAGCGCGAATGGACTGTTCATGAGCACCTCTCAGCGCATTTATTAAGCCAATAGCCACGATGAGGCAGATAACTTAGGAAAACTGGGTCAATTGACATCATAGGAGAGCATTTGTCTGTCATAAGCATATTTGGCTTGGACACATGACATAGTGAGAAGACCGGGAGTGAAAGTGGTGATAAATTACTGTGTAACAAAGTTGATACCCCTAAGGATTAGGATCAATGCTTCTGAACTAATGGCTTAAGTTTCTCGGGATATCAAGAGACTTAAGTTTGATTATTTTCTTATTTTTCCAATATGCCAAGGCCTGAAGCCCTTAGGTGCTACATCTTTACCTCCATATGACTTGGCGCCATGACCTCAGGCTATTCTCTATTGGATATTGTTAGATGAGCTTTTCTCCTTTATTTTCAAACATCGATATGGGATCTAAACCTCTTAGGTGTTTTCACTTAGCACCTCACAATTTGGGATTGTGACCTAGAGCCAAATCTTATTGAATATCAGTGGAACCCATAGACGAAAGACAAACATGTTTAGGCACTTAGGTAGCCTACAACCTGATATGGCCCACCTATCCACCTCACCTTCCATTATACTTTCCATGTCATCTATTGGAGCCAATAAGGACTTTCCACATGTCGTGCTTTCAATTGGTCTAGTCAACATTCCAAATGTCAGAAAACCTGCAATGTGTCATTCACCATTGTTGCCATGTCATGGTCTTCACCACCTATCACCACTTGGTACCCTACATCATTACTGCCACTTGGCATACTATGTCATTTATCATATGTCAAATTGTTGGAGGTTCATAGAGTTTTAGCATTGAGAAATGACCGAAAGGTTGAGGATTGATGTGGGCGATAAGCCAAATTACCTGTGCCCGATAGAGTATGCACTTGATTTGTTCTAGAATCCATAGGGTGAAGGCTGACATGGTTGATAGGCCAAGGCTCGACAACCCAAGGCTTGATATGTCAGAACATCAACTCTTGATATGATAGGTCGTTAATTTATGACATTGCTTATGGGATTTTGCATCATCTAATGAATATTAGATGTCAAATATTTGTGTGCAAGCACAAATTAGAAGAGCTGAATGTGATGTGGGCCAAAGCCTATGATGCTGAAAGATGATAACCTGAGGCCTGATATGATGGAATGTCAAGGCTTGATGTGATGGAACATCAAGTAACGACAACGATTTTCATCAATTATAGCCCGTTTCCTTTGCTTTGCTGCCTTTGTTATGTTTCCATGGTTATTTCCCTTTGTAATTTTATCATAGCATGGATCCTCCTAAGCATACCCTCTGCATCCTGATCTTAGAGTGAATCCCCCTGAGCTGTTGTTTATAGTTTTTAACCCTACACAATTAATTGTTACAAACAATTTCTTTAAAAAAAATAGAAAAAGATATAATGGAAAACACATATATTTACATAGAGATTTTATCTTGGAAACCCAAAACCGAGAAAACTAGCAAGCTTTCTTTTTCATTATATTTTTTGTACAATATTACAATACAATATAAATCAAGTGGCATACATGAATCACCAATCAAACCTTAGTCCTTTAACCAAAACTACAAAACCACCATGTGCCACCAATTTTTTTATAGAAAAATTATGGGCTAAAAACAACCAAAATTTTGATGCAAAAAGCTACCCAAACAAATTTTCTTAGGGTGTTTCCCCAAACCCCATATAGGGGAGCTCTCACCCCATTACATACCCCCTAACCAAGGGGGGTTAGAAAACCCCCCTTTGTTCATGGTGCATATAATTCGTGCAAAAAATACAACACATACCCAAGATTCTCCCACCCGTTGTTTTATTTGCATATAGGGGGCAACATGAGTATTCAATCAAAAATTCAGGGCAGTAATACCCATTTTTTCTCTACACCAAGATAAATTTTCAATTCTCATACATTTTATTAATGCATCCATAGTATTATTCAAAATGTCCACCTTCACCGACAACACCTTCTTGTCTTCAATCATATTCCTTAGAAAGTAATGCTAAACACCAATATGCTTTGCCCTCAAATGATAACTATAGCCCCTTGCAAAGGAAATTGCATTTTGGCTATCATAATTTATCCTTTAGATTGTTGTACGAACCCCATACTTGAAATGGAATCTTTGTAACCAAACTACTTCTTTGCTTGCATGAGTGATTTTCATGTGTTTAAATTTTGGAGTTGAAAGTACCACTATAGACTATCTCTTACTCATCCAATTGATAGCTCCTCCAAATAGTTTAAACACATACCCACTCGTAGATATTCTCCTATATGTATCTCCAACCTATTCTGCATCAACAAAACCATGTATTTCTAATCATTTATTTTGTCTTGGTCTTCCTTCATATCACAATTCATAATAAATAGTGCCACACAGATACTTGAAATCGCTCTTTACTATTGCCCAATGCTCCTTGACTAGTTTTGACATATGCCTACTTAGTACTCCCACTACATCAGTCTAGTACAAACCATTGGTCACATCAAACTTCTAACCACCCAGACATATGGAACATGAGCCATGTACTCTTCCTCTTCATGTGTTTTGGGATATTGATGTGCAGATAACTTTACACCTCGAGGAATAGGGACATTCACTAGTTTACTTACATATATATTAAACCTCTACACATTATCCTGATATACTTCCTCTAATTTAATCAATGTTTCCTCTTTTCCTGATCTCTTTTAATTTCCATGCCTAAAATGAAATTTGTAGCACCAAGATCCTTCATGTCAACTTTAAAAGACAATTTGGTTTTCATTTCTTAGATGATTTTCCTATCATTTCCAATTAACAATAATTCATCTACATAGAAGACCAAATAAATAAGACGATTACCAAATAATTTAAAATAGACACAATGATTCACTTTGATCCTTCTGAGGCCAAGTCATTGTATATATGTATCAAATTCTTGATACCATGTCCTTGGTGATTGCTTCAACCCATACACTAACTTTTTATGCCTACATACCAACTCTTTATTAACCTTGATAATGAAGCCTTTTAGATGCTTCATGTAAATCTCTACTTCTAGATGCAAATGTAAGCACTTTTTGTTCACATCAATATATTCTGCTTCAAAAGCAAAAGCAACAACAATAGATAAAAGAAATTTAATAGAAGTTAACTTAGAAATAGGAGAAGAAATATCTCCAAACTAAATTCCCTTCACCTGGAAGTAACCTTTTGCTACTAATTGAGCTTTGCATTTTGCAACCTTTCCTTCTACATTCTACTTCTTATTAAACGTGCATTTGTTGCTAATGTGTTTTCTTAAAGTTGATAACTCTACTAGATCCCAAGCCTCATTCTTGTCTAGGACCTCCATTTCTTCAACCATGGCCTTTTTGTAGAGTTTTCCATCCTCTAAATCCACTTCCTTCTTAACAGTTCTAGGATCATTATTAGTAATAGGTAAATCAAAATTCGAACTGAAATTTGGTGGAGTATACCTTTTTGGCCTCCTTCTTTCCTAAACTAATCTCCTCAATGCCAGAGTATATGGTTCTTCTTCTTTTGATTCATTTTCTTCTGAAGAGTTTGAATCATCATGCTTTAGTTTAAACTCTATCTTCTCTCATTCTTTCTCCCTTGGAAAGAATTCCTATTTGATAACATGTTTCACTTCTTTAAATACCACATCTCGACTGTACACATAGTTCTTTGTTTCCGGGTTCCAAAGTTTATAACTTTTTAAACCGTCTTTATAACCAATAAAGATGAACCTTTTAGATTTTTCGATCCAACTTATTTTTATTTTCCTTTGAAACATGTACATATGCATCATAGATAACACCTTGCGATATGTGAGAAATGGTTTCTTACCAGTCCATACCTCATGTGGAGTCTCATCATCCAACGTTGATGAGGATGATCTCTTTACCAAGTAACATGTACTATCCACTACGTCTACCAAGAATTCTTGTCCTAACCCAACACCATTGAGCATGTTCCTTGCTTTTTCCATCAACATCATGTTCATCCTTTATGAAACTCTATTTTGTTGAGGTGTGTATGGTCCATTCTTCTCCTGTGCTATACCACACATTTTACAAAACTCTTCAAATTCCTTCCCACAAAACTCTCCACCGTTATCCATCCTTAACACCTTTATCTTCTTCTTTCTCTAATTCTCCACCAAAACATTAAAATCTTTAAATCTCTCAAAGACTTCATATTTCTTACTAAGGAAATATATCCATGTATTCCTCAAGAATTCATTTATAAATGAGACATAGTACATAAATTTACTTAATGATGGAAATAACACAAGTCCAAACATGTCACTATGCATTAGTTGTAGTTTTCCCTCTTCCTTTTAATAATAAATGAGAATATCACCTGATTCTACTTTCCATCTAAAAAAAATTCACAGAAATCAAAATCCAAAGAGAAATTAGACATACCTTCTACCATACCATTACAATCTAGTAGTTGGAGGCCCTTGTCTTTGATATGTCGCGATATTTGATGCCACAACATAGTCTTTCTCATCTAATTGATAACTCATCCAAATAGGCTAAACACATACCCACTTGTAGATCTTCTCTTATACATATCTCCAATCCATTATACATCAACAAAACCATGTATGCCCAATAATCTATCATGTCTTGGTCTTCCTTGGTATCATAATCCATCATCAATAGTGCCACACAAATACTTGAAATCCCTATATTATGCAACCAACTCACAAAAAGATAGATCAATGACTTAAAAATTATCCTCTTCGAGGGGGAAACCTCCTTTACATTACATAAATGAATAATTATTTGATCATACAAATGAAAAGACCTCATTTGTATATATAAGATTCTAAGGGGTCACAATATAATCAGAGCCTACATAACAATAATAATGTAAGGGCACATCAATAACAATAGTGGGCTTCTATGGGGCACACCAATAACAACATGGCGGCCACATGGGCACAATAATAATAATAAGGGGGGTACACTAGTATTATAGGGACCTAACATGCCCCTCTCCTTAAAAAAAGTGTTGTCCTCAATGCTTGAGTAGTTATGGATTCTTGTGTATAAAATTCTCATCCTCCCATGTGGAATCTTCAATAGGTAAGTTATTCCACTTAATGAGATACTCTGAAATTGATCAATTTCGTAGTTGTCAGGTTCTTAATTCCATGACTTCTTCAGGCTCAAATATGATTTTTCCTTCTTCATCAAGTTCTGGCAACACTGTTTGAACTAAAAGATTGTCACCGATAACCTTCTTTAAGCATGAAATATGGAAAACTAGGTGTACTTGGGAAGATGCAGGCAACTCTAATTTATATGCCATATTACCAATCTTTTGCTACACCTTGTAAGGATCATATTACTTGGGTGATAATTTGTTATCCTTCTTAGGTTTCTTCAGAGACATTTGTTTGTATGGTGGTAGCTGTAAAAATACTTAGTCATCTGCATCGAAACTTATTTCACTACGATGCTGATATGCTTATTGTTTCATTCAATTTTGCGCCAAATTGAGGTTATCCTTTAAGAGTTCGATAACTTTTTATTGATGCTCGATGTGATATTCCCTACTTAAACCTTAGAATTTTCTCCTAAAAATGATGTGATGGATGGTGGATGATATCCATAAAGTGGCATAAATGGGATCATTTTTGCTGCAGTATGGAAGGAAGTGTTATACCACCATTCAACTAGAGGTAACCAATTGACCCATTGTGTTTATTTATTAGATATAAGGCAATAAACTATATGCTTCCAAAAATTTGTTCACTATCTTAGTTTTCCCTTCAGATTGAGGACAATAAGATGAGCTATGAGCTAATTGAGTACCAAGAAAAGAAAATAATTTTGTCCAAAAATTTCCAGTGAAAATGGGATCTCTATCACTTACTATAATATTTGGATTTCCATGAAACTTTTGAATTGTTTCCATAAATGCCTTAGTAATTGTAGTGGCTTTAAAAGGATGAGGAAATGCACAAAAGTGTGCATACTTGGTAAGTATATCAACTACCACTATGATGACACTCTTTCCTTCAGACTTTGGTAAACTTGTGGTAAAATCCATTAAGACTTCCTCCCAAAGCTGATTTGGAATGGTTAAAGGTTATAACAGACAAGGGGTCTTAATTGTCTCAACTTTATTTCATTGGCAAACCAAACATTCTGCCACAAACTTCTGAATATCAGATTTAATGCCATCCCAAAAAAACTCCTTCTTGACCCTATGGTAAGTTTATAAAAATATTGAATGCCCTCCTAAGGGAGAGGTGTGAAATTCCAAAAGAATCTTTTGTTTGAGTTGATAATTCTTACAAAGATATAAACGAAATTTGTACCATAATGAATCATTTTTCCAGCTAAATGTATCAGATGTACTAGGATCTTGTTGTAACTTTTGAATGAGTGACCAAACCTCTTCATCATTCTTTCATTTATCCCTTTCTTTAGTTATCCACTGAGGTTAGATAATAGAAATGACACAAAGAAATGCTTCCACATCCTCATCCTCTCTTGAGAGCGCATCTGTAACAACATTTTTCTTCCCTTTTTTGTATATGATTTCAAAGTCATAACCCAACATATTTTTAACCCATTTTTGCCACTCTTCTGAAGATAATATTTGTTCCAAAAAGTATTTAAGAATATCGTGATTTTTTTAACCTTGAAGTTCTTCCCATTAGGTAAGGTCGTCATTACTTTAATTCATGTAGTATTGCCAACATTTCCTTCTCATAAATAGGTTTGCGTAAATACTTTCCTTTGATTGGATGGATTTCAAAAGCAATGTGTATTCCTTGTGGCATTAAAAAAACACCAATTCCATTTCCCGAAGCATCACATTCCACAATAAAATTTGTTGTGAAGTCTGGCATAGCTAAGGCTGGTGTTTGGAACATTGCCTCTTTAATATGTTCAAAGGCCTTCATCTCTTCTAAAGACCAAGAAAATGCATATTTCATCAGTAATGATGTGAGAGGTGCCACTATTCTCCCATAATTCTTAACAAACTTGCGATAATACACTATCAACCCGAGAAATCCTCAAAGATGCTTTATAGTTGTGGGGATTTTCCATTCCTTAATGGATTTAATTTCGTTAGGGTCTACCTTAACACCCTCATGAGATACAATATGACCCAAATATTCCACCTCATATACTCCAAAGAGACATTTGGAGGTTTTTGCATATAATTTTTTCTCCTCCAATTGAATGAGAACCTTGTTAATATGTTGAATATGATCCTTCGATGACTTGTTGTAAATTAGTATATCATCAAAAAATTCTAAAACATATTTTCTAAGGAATATTTTGAAAATGGAATTCATCAAACCTTGAAATGTGGAAGGTTCATTAGCAAGGCCAAAAGGCATGAAAAGAAAATCATAATGACCCTCATGAGTTTTGAATGTTGTTTTTGGAATGTCTTCAGTCTTCATTCTAATTTAATTTTATCCCAAACGAAGATCCGACGTGGTGAAATAAATTTCTCCATGTAATTCATCCAGCACTTCATCAATGATATGAATGAGAAATTTATCTTTAATAATGAGCTTGCTGAGCTCCCTATAATCTAGACACATACACCATGATCCATCCTTCTTGTGCACCAATACTAATGGAGTAGAGAAAGAACTTTGAATAGGTTGAATTATACCAGCCTCTAGGATTTCTGCAACCATAAATTCAGTTTCACTCTTTTGGGCATAAGGATATCTGTAAGCCCTGATGTTTTGAGGAACATTTCCTGGAATCAATTGGATCACATGATCATGATCACGAATAGGTGGGAGGAATTTGGGAGTCCCAAACACCTTGGAATGATTGTCCAAGACTTTTTGGAGATATGGAGAAATAGATGATTTCAATGTTTGAACCCTTAGTGAGCATAATTGTGTAATTATGCCCCATTGTTCTTTTTTTAGAATCATCGTCATGCCATTAAATCTCATTATATTTCCTTGTTTCCATGCGACAGCCCTTAATTCAACTTCCTTTCCTTCCAAAAAAAATTTCAACAAAAGTTCTTGAAAACTGAAAGCTATCATCCCCAAATAGACTCCTAGTACAACCTCAGGACTACTCATTGGAATGGAAATCATTGGATTATTCAATGAATATTCCCCTATGGGTAGCTTGATATTATGGCACTATCCAGAGAAATTTACAGTTCCTCCATTTGGAACCATCACTTGACACTTTGTTGCTCGTTATAGGAAGCAATTTAATTCCTTCTCTATCTTACTATTAATAAAATTATGGGCACAACTCAAATCAATCAACACTATTACCTTTTTCTTCTTGATATATACTTCTATCTTGAGAGTTTGAGGAGTGGTAATTCCCGCCAATGCATTATAAGATATGGTCAGATTCATTTCTTCTTTTTTTGGGGTTGGTTCTTTGTGTATATACTCTTCTTTTGATTTTTCTTGTTCCTTTTCTTCCCCCTCTTCACAATCTATGTGGAATAATTTCTTCTCAGCACAATTATGACCTTTAATGTATTTTCTATCACAACTGTAACAAATCCATTTTTCTCTTTTTTCCTCCAATTTTTGTGGTGTGAACCTTCTTGGTTGTGGAAGGATAGGAGAAACAACGCTTCCATCTTTATAGTTATAAGTGGTAGACTTCCTTGTTACCATAATTTTTCTTTCAACTTTACTTTCCACCCTGAATACCTTCTCCAATGAATTAGGATCCCAAAGGTGAACCTAATGTTGGATGTTATCCTTTATGGTACCTACGAAGATATTCATCCTATGCTCCTTTGGAATATCATTTACCCTCATATTCAATTTTTGGAAGTCCTCAATGTGCTCCTCCATTGAACACTTTTGTTTGACATTTATCAATTCACTGAAGAAGGTGTTTCTCTTTGTATCCTCATAATGTGCTATCATTTCCTCCATAAAAATTAACCAAGTGGCAAGTAGTTTACGAGAACAAATCCATCATTACCACACAAAGTGACTGGGTTCTAACTGTAAAGTTGCAATGCGTACCTTTTTTTCATGTTTCAGATTATGGAGATCGAAATATTGCTCCATATATAGTATCCATGTTACTGAATTTTTGGCATCAAACTTCATCATATTGATATTTGTAATATGGTGTGTCTTCAATCCAAAGTTAGAGCCTATGGAATCATTATTAAAATTCCTTCTATTCTCATAATGAGTTTCATCTAATACCTTTTCGCCAGTAAGAAGCATTTGTTGCAGTAACTTTGTCAGACCTTCCATCTCTGTCTTTAAACTATTCTTCAAATCTTCTATGTTTCCTTTCATTTTTTATTCTATACCATAAACCTTAGCTTCCATACCATTCTTCAAACCATCTATATTATATTCCATTTCATTTTGGTTACTCTCTGTGAGAGTGCAACTTTTTGTACTTGGTCTCTTAATTTTTATATATCATGTAGCATTTCTTCCTCTTCTTCATGCATCATAATAGATCTTTCTAGTTTCTTACTAGGTGTTTCCGTTTTCTTGCTTTGAGTAATTTTGGAATCAAACAATGATATTGATGCTTCACTATTCCCTGTGAATCACTTCAAACTAAATTTTCAAACAAAACTTATGCCAATTTTTACAAAAATACACACCTTTTACTTGCTTTGTAGGAGCATGATATTGAAATTAATGTATCTCTATAAATTCGAATCTTCAAGGTATGAAATTTGGTTTTTTGGTAGGCCTTTGCGTATTATTTACAATGCCAGAAGTCAGACAAAATTTGTATTATTCAAGATGAAGTTATGTCCAATCTCCCACAATGGGCTCATTATGGACTGGTTCAGTAAAACAAACTTGTATGGAGTGCTACATGTCATTGTTTCAACCTTCGGCTCTGAAAACAATACAAAAGATACTAATGTCTGTGTAATTTTGGTCCCTTTTTACGAAATTCAAATCCGATGCTTGTACAGGAATATATGATGATTTTGCCAATGTCCCCTACTTGAGATGAAATTGTGGAGCATGCAAAAACCCTAACTTACATGGATTATATCTAAGAAACTATAGTGAACCAAGATCTGAATTTCATATATGAGGTTTGCCAATACTTTGGATCCCTGTGATTTCAATTTGATTTTTTGAATCTTTGTAGAAAAAAAAATGTTATAGTGAAAATTCCAAGATGACCTGTTTGAAGAAGTGAAACCCTAGAATCCAAAGCTCTCATACCAAATGTTATGCAACCTGTTATCACTCCAGGAAACTCTCCTAGGTTGTAGCTCGGAGATGCCTGGTAACATATAATCTTCAATATTGTTCTCTGAACTATTGGAATAAATGATGGTTTGGATCAAGTTAGATAACCATTTCATCTCTATTCTCACTCAAGGCATGCATGAACACTCTCACCAATACAAGGCTTTAGACCACTAATGCTCAATAATTTATAAATTCAATGGATAGATGGAGAATATTGACTGTACCAACAGATTTCATACATAAACATAAATGAATGTCTAGCTACAGGCAGCAAAAGAGAGTATTGACTGTACCGACAAATGCATATATGACCACATATGAATTGCTAGCTATAGGCAGTAAAGAAGCTTGCAAACCTAATTCATCAAAGCAGAGATAAGATGATAGTTATCTGGCCTTAGACACAAAAGAAAAGATGAACAAACTGTTCAAATGCAAGCATAGAACAACAAAGAGAATGGACATTGAACATATAATGGCAAAAGAAGCTTATATTTCTAGAATGAAGATGAGAAGCTTGAAGGAATGGAGGAGGAATAATCTCCAGAAGTTGAACCTCTATTACATCTTACTTTTAGTTATTTATAGCTTGCTTACAATGCTCTTGAGCTATCTAGAAGGCTCAGAGTCTTAATCTATCCACTATGTCCCTTAACTGTTTCATTCCCTGAAGGAAAGCATGGCTTGGAGGTTTTTCCCCTTCTGACAAAAGAATAACCACATTCAAATATTTTGGGTAGCTTAATGTGCTGCCTAGGATCTCTCTTGTGCCAAAAATGCCCCATGATGCTTGTTTCGATGAGTTTTGATGTGGCCTTTGATCTTTATGTTTGTTTTGGATAGCTGTGTTGTCGACTCCATGATCTCTATTGATTTGGCTGTGTTGCGCTGTTAATGCTCCCTGATCTTTCTGTTTTGGGTTGAAGCGTGCTGTGACCCTTCTCTTTCCCTTTCCAGGCTCCTGTTTCCTGGCAATATGTCTTTTGGGCTCTGTTATATGGTGGAATGGGTCTTCAGGCCCTTATAATCCCTTTAAATGGCCCCCGCCTCATTTTTCTGTTAATACATGATTTTTTTTAATTTTTTTTTTAATTTAATTTTTTTAATTTTTTAATTTATTTTTTAATTTTATTTTTTATTTTATTTTAAATTTTTTTTTTTTTTTTTTTTTTTTTTAACAGAAAATGCAGCGACACTGTGAAAATACTGCCCATCTATGTCCTTTTCTGACTTAAGAAATCTTTAGATATAGCTTATTCTCCTCTTGGGTCTGCCCTTGCAGTGATATCACATCTCCACTGTTGATCTGGGAGTCCTAGATCCAACGATGATGATCCATTTCGAGCGCCTCTTTTGTATTGGAGTTAACTACCCGATGAGGGCATTTTTCTCTCTCCTAGTCTTGGAAATGTGGCAGCCCCTGTATGGCATCGGGCAGAACTCGGCCTAAACCATTTACTGCCCATGGCCCACCCGAAATCCTACCTATTTCGCGATTTCTTTGTTTTTTTTTTTTAATGCGGCAAAACATTGAAAATCATTAAAAAAAGACTTTGGTGGACTTGAAAAATTATGTATTTCACTTCCCAGAACCCATCGAGTCCAGGTTCCATTGCTATCACTACCGGCCAATGCTCCCTTCGTATTTTCATTATACAACGAAAATACATGAAATACATTAAAATTTTGGCTTTCGCGGCTTCAAAATATATAAATTTTTATTCCGAAACCCTTTCGTGTCTGGGTTTTATCGCATCGGCGCTGTCCCCCTTTTCCTTTGTGTTTCGTTAAAATAGCAAAAAACACAGAAAATGCTTTAATAATGGCTTTGGCGCGGACTTCAAACTTTATGAATTCTCATATATACTGTCGTCAGGTCCAGCTATCGGGTCGCCCATATGTATGTGCATAGGCCTCGCCCCTTGGTATAGTGCTGATGCGATGTCAGCGATGCGATAAATCACAATCGTTGCTGGCTAGTGCTCAAGTCCTTTATATAACATAACCTACTCCTTGCTGATGTGACCCACCGATCCGATCATTGATGATCACTGATCGGGAGTGTCATGCACCTGCCTTTATACTGTCCCCTCTGCTCGGCCGATTGCAATTAGCCGCCTAGATCCGGGCTGTTGATTAGCCAGATCTAATGGCGGTTGTTCATTCCTCTATTTAAGCTTGCGTTTGTGGGTTTTTCATGGTTTTTTAAGCATTTTAGCCTCCTGATAGTGCATTTATTCCCTTTCAAGGGCTTTCCTCTTGCGCTGATTTTGATCATTAGAGGATCTTTGAGCCAAAAATGAAGATTTCAAGGGCATTAATGGATCCATTGGCATGTTTCTAATCAAATTGGGAGACTTTAAGAGCCTATATGGATCCATTTGTGGGCGTTTTTCCAGCAAGGCTAACACTACCAGTGCACAAAAAGATAGATCAACGGCTTAAAAATTATCCTCTTCAAGGGGGAAACCTCCTTTACATTACATAAATGAACAATTCTTGGATGATACAAATGACAAGACCTCCTTTGTATATATATGAGTCTAAAGGGTCACAATTTAATCAAAGCCTACATAACAATAATAATGTAAGGGCACAACAATAAAATTAGTGGTCTTCTGTGGGGCACAACAATAACAATATGGGGGATACATGGGCACAAAAGAAAATAATAAGGAGGATACACTAGTATTATATGTACCTAACACCCCCTTTACCATTGTCCAATGCTCCTTTCCTGGTTTTGACGTATACCTATTTAGTACTCCCATTACATTAGTCTAGTACAAACCATTTCTTACATCAAACTTCATTATGCCCTAGGATATGGAACACGAGTCATGTCCTCTTACTCCTCATGTGTCTTGGGAGATTAATGTGTAGATAAATTTACACCTGTAGGAATAGAAACCCTCACTAACTTACTTTCATGCATATTAAACCTCTTCATATTATCTTGATATACTTCATCTTAAACAACCATTGTTTCCTATTTTCCTTATCTCTTTTAATTTCCATGCCTAAAATTAAATTTGTAGCACCAAGGATTTGAATCATGATCCTCTAGTTCAAACACTATCTTCTCTGGTTCTTTCTCCCTTGGAAAGAATTCCTATTTGATAACATATTTCACTTCTTTAAATAACACATCTTGATTATACACATACTTCTTTGTTTATGGGTTCCCAATTTTGTAACCTTTTAAACCATCTTTATAACCAATATAGATGCACCTTTTATATTTTCTATCGAACTTAGTTTTATTTTCCTTTGAAACATGTACATATGCATCATAGAAAAATACCTTGAGTTGTGTGAGAGATGGTTTCTTACCAGTCCATACCTCATGTGGAGTATCATGATCCAGCCTTGATGAGGATGATCTCTTTACCAAGTAACATGTAGTACCCACTACCTATGACCATTATGAATTTGTTGTGTTGTCATTTGGGCTTATGCTTTACCAACATTTATGAGTATGATGAATGGTATTTTCCATCTTTACTTAGACAAATTCTTTTTTATTTTTATTGATAATATTCTCATACTCAAAAAACTTTGAGGAGCATAAAGAGAATTTGAGGATAGTGTTGCAAACTTTATGGGAAAACTAGCTTTATGTTAAATACAATAAATGTCATTTTACAAGGATCAAATCCAATACTTGGGACATATCATTTCATTTGAAGGTATAGCTGTAGAACCTAAGAAAATTAAAACCATCATGGAATGGCATGTCCCTAAAAGCGTTGCAGATATTCAGTCTTTTATGGGGTTAGCTGGATATTACTATTGTTTTATAGAAAAAATTTCTAGGATCACTTACCTTACAACTTCTTTGCAGAAAAAGGGAGAGCACTCATGTGGATAATAAACGTTAGCATAGTTCTGAGCGATTGAAACATTTATTGACTACAACCCATGTGTTGAAAGTGGTAGACTAGAAAGATTTTATGGTTTGCACATTTGCGTATCAAGAAGGTGTTAGAGGAGTTTTGATGCAAGAAGGCGGAGTAATAACTTACGAATCACGTAAATTGAAAAATCATGAACAACGATATTTTTCTTATGACCTGAAATTAACTGCAATAGTTCATGCCTTGAAGGTATGTTGACATTATATGTTGAGGAAGAGATTCCTTTTAATCATTGATCATAGCATTTTAATGAGTTTCTTTAAACAACCTAATTTAAATGCAGGCCGAGCTAGGTGGACCACTTTCCTAAGCGAATTTGACTTTGACATAAGGCATATCAAAGGGAAAGGAAATCACTTTTTTGGTGCACTAAGCAGAAAACTGCATTGTGTGTATGAGATTCCCTAGAACAAAGTAGAAATAATTTTTTTTGAGCAGATCAAAGAAGTTGCGGATAAATACCTAGAATACATATTTTTATGGTAGCAAACCAAATGGGCACAAATTTCTAGAAAACAATCCAAATATGGTATATACTAATTCCTAACCGTGTCCTAACCAAACCATTGTTAAACAATTAGGGAGTTGTTTTGTTATGCTATTCTAATTGTGGTTTGGATGTAATCCAAACAAAAACTAGTAATAATTTTTGTTGGTGTTCATATTGAATTTAGTTTTTTATTAGACATTATTTACCACATTATAATTTTTACTATAAATAAAATATGAAGACTTACATTTGATATTTATAAAGTTTTAGTATAATTCATTTTCAGATTTATATTAAAAATCCAATTCAATAACAAAATAAAAGAATAAGATAAAATAGAAATTAAAAATGTATATAAGTGCCTATATTTTCTTTTACATATAAAATTAAGTTTATATGTAATTAAAAACATATGATGTCACTTAAAATAGCTTCAGCCATGATAAAAAATGTATTAGAGATATTATTTAAGTTGAAACCAGTTTTAATCTTAAAATTATATATAAAACTATTTGTGATTAATTAAGAATTAATCTTTTTAAAATATAAAATATTAAAACACTCAAATAAAAAATTATTTGAAAAAATAAAAATCATTTTATTCATGTCAACCTAATTTATTGGAGTTAACTGCCCGATGAGGGCATTTTTCTCTCTCCTAGTCTTGGAAATGTGGCAGCCCCTGTATGGCATCAGGCAGAACTCGGCCTAAACCATTTACTGCCCATGGCCCACCCGAAATCCTACCTATTTCGCGATTTCTTTGTGTTTTTTTTTAAATGCGGCAAAACATTGAAAATCATTAAAAAAAGACTTTGGTGGACTTGAAAAATTATGTATTTCACTTCCCAGAACCCATCAGGTCCAGGTTCCATCGCTATCACTACCGGCCAATGCTCCCTTCGTATTTTCATTATACAACGAAAATACATGAAATACATTAAAATTTTGGCTTTCGCGGCTTCAAAATATATAAATTTTTATTCTGAAACCCTTTCGTGTCTGGGTTTTATCGCATCGGCGCTATCCCCCTTTCCCTTTGTGTTTCGTTAAAATAATAAAAAACACAAAAAATGCTTTAATAATGGCTTTGGCGCGGACTTCAAACTTTATGAATTCTCATATATACTGCCGTTAGGTCCAGCTATCGGGTCGCCCATATGTATGTGCATAGGCCTCGCCCCTTGGTATAGTGCTGATGCGATGTCAGCGATGCGATAAATCACAATTGTTGCTGGCTAGTGCTCAAGTCCTTTATATAACATAACCTACTCCTTGCTGATGTGACCCACCGATCCGATCATTGATGATCACTGATCGGCAGTGTCATGCACCTGCCTTTATACTGTCCCCTCTGCTCGGCCGATTGCAATTAGCCGCCTAGATCCGGGCTATTGATTAGCCAGATCTAATGGCGGTTGTTCATTCCTCTATTTAAGCTTGCGTTTGTGGGTTTTTCATGGTTTTTTAAGCATTTTAGCCTCCTGATAGTGCATTTATTCCCTTTCAATGGCTTTCCTCTTGCGCTGATTTTGATCATTAGAGGATCTTTGAGCCAAAAATGAAGATTTCAAGGGCATTAATGGATCCATTGGCATGTTTCTAATCAAATTGGGAGACTTTAAGAGCCTATATGGATCCATTTGTGGGTGTTTTGCCAGCAAGGCTAACACTACCAGTGCACAAAAAGATAGATCAACGGCTTAAAAATTATCCTCTTCAAGGGGGAAACCTCCTTTACATTACATAAATGAACAATTCTTGGATGATACAAATGACAAGACCTCCTTTGTATATATATGAGTCTAAAGGGTCACAATTTAATCAAAGCCTACATAACAATAATAATGTAAGGGAACAACAATAACAATAGTGGTCTTCTGTGGGGCACAACAATAACAATATGGGGGATACATGGGCACAAAAGAAAATAATAAGGAGGATACACTAGTATTATATGTACCTAACACCCCCTTTACCATTGTCCAATGCTCCTTTCCTGGTTTTGACGTATACCTATTTAGTACTCCCATTACATTAGACTAGTACAAACCATTTCTTACATCAAACTTCATTACGCCCTAGGATATGGAACACGAGTCATGTCCTCTTACTCCTCATGTGTCTTGGGAGATTAATGTGTAGATAAATTTACACCTGTAGGAATAGAAACCCTCACTAACTTACTTTCATGCATATTAAACCTCTTCATATTATCTTGATATACTTCATCTTAAACAACCATTGTTTCCTATTTTCCTTATCCCTTTTAATTTCCATGCCTAAAATTAAATTTGTAGCACCAAGGATTTGAATCATGATCCTCTAGTTCAAACACTATCTTCTCTGGTTCTTTCTCCCTTGGAAAGAATTCCTATTTGATAACATATTTCACTTCTTTAAATAACACATCTTGATTATACACATACTTCTTTGTTTATGGGTTCCCAATTTTGTAACCTTTTAAACCATCTTTATAACCAATATAGATGCACCTTTTATATTTTATATCGATATTAGTTTTATTTTCCTTTGAAACATGTACATATGCATCATAGAAAAATACCTTGAGTTGTGTGAGAGATGGTTTCTTACCAGTCCATACCTCATGTGGAGTATCATGATCCAGCCTTGATGAGGATGATCTCTTTACCAAGTAACATGTAGTACCCACTACCTATGACCATTATGAATTTGTTGTGTTGTCATTTGGGCTTATGCTTTACCAACATTTATGAGTATGATGAATGGTATTTTCCATCTTTACTTAGACAAATTCTTTTTTATTTTTATTGATAATATTCTCATACTCAAAAAACTTTGAGGAGCATAAAGAGAATTTGAGGATAGTGTTGCAAACTTTATGGGAAAACTAGCTTTATGTTAAATACAATAAATGTCATTTTACAAGGATCAAATCCAATACTTGGGACATATCATTTCATTTGAAGGTATAGCTGTAGAACCTAAGAAAATTAAAACCATCATGGAATGGCATCTCCCTAAAAGTGTTGCAGATATTCAGTCTTTTATGGGGTTAGCTGGATATTACTATTGTTTTATAGAAAAAATTTCTAGGATCACTTACCTTACAACTTCTTTGCAGAAAAAGGGAGAGCACTCATGTGGATAATAAACGTTAGCATAGTTCTGAGCGATTGAAACATTTATTGACTACAACCCATGTGTTGAAAGTGGTAGACTAGAAAGATTTTATAGTTTGCACATTTGCGTATCAAGAAGGTGTTAGAGGAGTTTTGATGCAAGAAGGCGGAGTAATAACTTACGAATCACGTAAATTGAAAGATCATGAACAACGATATTTTTCTTATGACCTGAAATTAACTGCAATAGTTCATGCCTTGAAGGTATGTTGACATTATATGTTGAGGAAGAGATTCCTTTTAATGAATGATCATAGCATTTTAATGAGTTTCTTTAAACAACCTAATTTAAATGCAAGCCGAGCTAGGTGGACCACTTTCCTAAGCGAATTTGACTTTGACATAAGGCATATCAAAGGGAAAGGAAATCGCTTTGTTGGTGCACTAAGCGGAAAACTGCATTGTGTGTATGAGATTCCCTAGAACGAAGTAGAAATAATTTTTTTTGAGTAGATCAAAGAAGTTGCGGATAAATACCTAGAATACATATTTTTATGGTAGCAAACCAAATGGGCACAAATTTCTAGAAAGCAATCCAAATATGATATATACTAATTCCTAACCGTGTCCTAACCAAACCATTGTTAAACAATTAGGGAGTTGTTTTGTTATGCTATTCTAATTGTGGTTTGGATGTAATCCAAACAAAAACTAGTAATAATTTTTGTTGGTGTTCATATTGAATTTAGTTTTTTATTAGACATTATTTACCACATTATAATTTTTACTATAAATAAAATATGAAGACTTACATTTGATATTTATAAAGTTTTAGTATAATTCATTTTCAGATTTATATTAAAAATCCAATTCAATAACAAAATAAAAGAATAAGATAAAATAGAAATTAAAAATGTATATAAGTGCCTATATTTTCTTTTACATATAAAATTAAGTTTATATGTAATTAAAAACATATGATGTCACTTAAAATAGCTTCAGCCATGATAAAAAATGTATT
>APFE030272047.1:0-10418 GCA_000404065.3 Pinus taeda
GATTGGGGTTTTAGGCTGAGGCTTTCCCCAGGTTATTTCTTCTGTGTTATGTGTGATTGATTTCTCATTCTCAGTTATATGTGTTCTCATTGATCTTGCTCAATTCCATTAAGCTTCCACAAAGTTTGTTGTAGAAGTAGATCTTGTATTTTTCTTTAGTATATTGCATAATCTGTTGATTTACAGTAGAAATTTCTACACCATTTTGAAGCATCATACCTTATTACCCTTATCTTCTGTAGTAGGTTTTTAGGGTTCCTTTGTATTTACCTTTCCTTGAGCTGCTTGTATGGCTGCCTCTTTGAGCTCTCAGTTTTGTCTTTTCGAGAATACTATTTTTGTTGTGACTTAGCAAGAACATCTTTCTTCCTAGTTATCTTTGGATCCTTTTCCTCTACCTGGTCTGTTTCAATCCCTTTCACATTCTCTTCTTGCTTGTCCTCTGGGATAACATCAATTGTGTGAGGAGTTGGCTCCTCAACATCCTTCTTGACCTTTGACCTAGTTCTAGATCTCAACAACAATTGTTCATCCTTCACTGTATCCTCTGTTGTCAATTGAACCTTTGTTTTTTTGAACTCTGCTACATGAACCTATGTCACCTAGTCCTTCTTCTTTCCTTTTGTACTTTTCATCTTGCTTAAATTTTTGTTGGGGTTCCCTTTTGGTTTCTCACTTGGATGCTCATCTTCACTTGATTTTCCACTGTCTTGGTCATTGGTTCATCATGTGGTTATTATTTTTCTTCACAAATCTCCATTGGTGAAGAATCTATTTGAGGCAATAAACCAGGACTTGACAAAAAGCTAGACCAAGAAACCTTCCTTTTCTCAAGTTCAAACATGACCAGGATTTTTATCAAGGAAAAATGGAATAAGCTTGAAATATTATTATCTTTCTTAAGTTGTACTTTCTTTTCCATCCTTCCCAAACTCTTAAGAAAATAATAAGGTAAGTTCATGGTCTTCTTAGCTGTAAAGTGCACCAGGAGTCTGAGGTGACTCTACTGAACCTACCTTCCCAAGTGAAATACCTTTGTATAACTTTAAGCAACTGACTGTGATGATTTTGAAGGTATGTGCTAGGGAAGGTTGTATCAAAATTATTTATAAAAAGTCGTTTGAAAAATTCTTAGAAGAATGATGCATTAAGATCACTCCATATGAAGGAATGCCTATAGCATCAACAACAAATTTCTCTATAATTACCATCTCTAAGTCTCCTAACCTGACCTTTACATCCTTGAAACTAAAAGAAAATAGACTGATCAACTGTACATGATGACCCACTATTTGAAACTTCTCACAGAAATGAATGCACCTAGTATTCTCAAAATCTTCCCTAATCGTTGGATTAGAGTTTACGAGTGCTAAATTTTTAGGTTCTACACGCACAATTTCCCTCCCTTTTTTGTTTTCAGTAGGAGCCATTGACTTATGTACATAGGGCATGCTATTTAAACCTTGTGGGAGACTATGTGGGCAACAAAAGTGATACAGAACCCTGCCTTTGGAAAACAACAACCAAAAGTATATATGATAGACATGTTGCACAATGATGAGATGGTGTATTGATAGCTTCAAAGGTGACAGATTAGTTTCACGACTCTATAGACTTTAACCCTAGACTAACTCAACGCAAATCATATTTTTAAAAGCAAGAGCTTGCTTGGAAACAAAGTATGTGCAATGACTTTACATTGGAGGCTAATCACAACTTATCAAAATTTTCATTAGGCAGTAAATGTTGTAGGATTTTGAAAATCCGAAATCAAGTCGTGTTGACGTTGTATGACTTTGGGAATATTTTGCACAACAATTGTGTAGTGCTCTATGTGTAGTAACGACTGAATAACACCTCTGTGCAGTAATCAACTTCTGCAGTCACTGCAGCTGTGTCTTTCGATCCTTGGTTTGGCTGCAAATCAAATTTCATCCAATCAAATTAAATTGGAAATAAAAAATGTAGGCAACTGTGTGAAGAATATGGTGGTCTGTTCATTCCATTTGAATTTTCTATTAATTTGTCCTGTAATGTGATGTCATAAGGTGCGTCTGTGAAAAGTATGATGGTTTATGTATGGTAATAATTAGAAAGACTGATTGGATATAGGACTTTGAGTAGTGGAAGAGAATATAATGGTAGTGTCATATATGATACGAAATCATAGCCTTTAGGAGGAAAGATTTAGGATGGAATGGGAATTATGAAAGTTATATGTTTATGAATAGGGAATCATTAAATGAATAGGGAGATAGAGTATGTGATTTACTAAATGAATAATGGGAGATGGGAAAATGTAGGATGTGGGTTATAATATTAGGGAAAAAATGAATAGACTAGAAGGGGAAATGAAAGGTGTTGCTCTTAATGGCCACCTTGCTTTGAGTAGTAGGATTTTCAATTATCATTGATTCAAGTAAACCTCCTCACAAGCCCATTATTGTCACATACCCCATGACTCAATTACTCAATAATTTTTACAATATTTCCCAATAACTCAAGACCACTTCATGCTTTTGACTGAACCTCTTGATGAGTAAACTCATGGTGGTGTTTTGGATAGTGACATTTTAACTTATGACAACGAAAATGACTATAAGTTTGATTTATTCAAACTGAAAATTAAGTAATTCGAATACATTCGACAAATGTAAAAATACTAACCCTAACAAAATGTAGATTTAATCTAGTTTAATTATTTGTAGACAAAATATTGAGTTTTGTTGCATTATAAATAAATAGAATTTAAGATTTAGAGTAACTTCTAATAATAATAATAATGTTTTTTTATAATAATAATAATTAAAAAAAAATGAAATTGTAACTCACTATTAGTATTTATATTGATAGCATCTAATTTGAATAGATGTAGAACTATACTATATCATAACCAATATAGAGTTTAAATATATTGTTCATATCAAGCCATATTCAGGTCACCCAGTATATCAAAATACATTTACCGCAGTTAAGAAATTCTATCATTAACTGAATTTGAAGAAAGCGGTGGCTCAATTTGTTGCTAGATGATTGGAATGTTAGCAGGTAAAAGTAGAGTGTAAACATTATGTAGTTTATTATAGCCTATTCTGATTCTATATTGGAAATGGGAGGTCATTTCCATGGACTTCATCATAGGTTTGTCAAGGACATCGAAACAGCGTGATTCCACCATGGTTGTGGTTGACATGTTAAGTAAGGTCACTCACTTCATTACAGTTAAATCTATGAATTCAACTAGGGAGGTACCTCAAATTTTCATAAGGGAGATAGTAAGATTACATGCTGTTCCCAAGAAAATCATAAGACAAAGATGCCAAGTTCACTTCCAGGTTTTGAAAGGAGTTGTTTGCAGCTTTTGGGCCAGAGTTGGATTTCAGTACAACTTATCATCTGCAGAAAGATGGAGAGACAAAGAGGGTTAACACCATTCTTGAGTATATGTTGAAGATGTATGTCATGCATCAACAAGGGAAGTGGAGGAGTATCTTCCACAGGTAGAGTTTGTATATAATAATTGGTATGCAGAGTCCTTGAAGATGAGTCTAATTGAGGTTCTTTATGGGCAGAGTTGTAATACTCCTATTGGAGTGATCCAAAGAACAGGTGTTGATTGGACTGGATATGTTTGCAGGAGATGGAACAAGAAATGGAGGTTATTAAGAGGAATTTGAAGGAAACGTAGTTCATGCATAAGAGTTAGGAAGATAAGCACAAAGTATTCAAGAATTTTTAGGCTGGGGAGCATGTGTACTTGCACATCAAACCCAAGAGGAGACCTTTGAGGATTGGGTCATGTGTTAAGTTGGCATGTTAGTATTGTGAGACTAGTGGCCTACAAGATTGCACTACATTTGACAATGAAAGTCCATGATGTTTTCCATGTTTAATTGTTTAAAAGATATGTGCAGGATATTGATCATGTGATTGTCGGCTTTGTATTGTAGGTGGAACCAGATGGATAATTCCATCCAGAACCATAATTCATATTGCAATGGAAACAACTCATTCTTCGAAACCAAGCAATAGAGAAAGTTATAGTGTAATGGAAGCGCTTTGGGCCTGATGAAGCTACATGGGAGATGGTTGATCACATACGGGCTTTGTATCCTTCATTATTTTCTGGTTCAAGCAAATTATTTTTTGGTATATGCATATATATGTATGGTTGTAAATACCATAATGAGTTGGGTTATAAAGCTCCAACAGGAAATATTTTTGTCTTGTTTGTAGCAGGATGTCATTTTAAATATTTTATCCATCTATTTTATAAAGCTTCATAGATAGTATGTTTTCTTTTAAGTGGTTTGCTGGTCATAGGTGTCATAAAACACTGAGGACGATGTTCCCCTATGGGGAAGGGGTTTGTAATAGCCCCAGGTTAATGTTCATGTAATAAAGGTTAATAAAGGTAAAATAATACCAAGGTCATGGGACACATATTCGAAGCTGAATGTTGGGAAAACACTATAGTGGACATCACTTTTAGTTTATTTGTGTCTATGGAATTTGACAAAGGCAAAGAGGCAATAATTGGCATTTAATTATGAGAAATAAAGTAAAATAGGAGAAAAGGGAGGTGAAGAGACACAGATTTTCATGCTAAGGAAATTAGAAGGAAAATGAGGGAAAATAAAGAAAACAGAGACAACAATAATAAAAAAAGGCATCAGAGAATCAGTTCAAAACTTTTGCTGGTTTAATTTTTTCTGAGTTTTGGCTTGGATCGGTTTTGAGAGAGAGAGAGAGCTCCAAGAGGAAAAAGAAAGCAATAAAGAAAAGACAAGTGAAGGAAAGTAAAGGAAAAACAAAGAAAAAAAAGGGAGAAGGTTGGGTCATCAACTTCAACAAGAAGATTTTGCAGGTAACAAGTTGCATGTGTGATTTCTTAGCTGAGGTGTGAATGAATGGTACATGCATTTTTTTATTTGCTTCATTTGATGTCATTAACTTGGTTTTTTCCGGGTTTGAAAGTAGTTTTAGCCTTTCCTTGCCATTTTCTTGATAACCATGGTTGTGGTAGGATTTATTTCTTGGTTAAGCTTTGGATTGTCGGAAGGTTTTGGAATCAGGTGAGGTGCTCTCAAGAAAATTCCCAAGTGTTGGGGGTAGAGATATTTTTCTCTAGGAATCCCTCAATAGGGGGAGGAAATAGAAAATTTCCTCAAGTTATGGTGAAGAAATTATGAGGCATCCAAGCTTGGTTTGGTTTTGTGATCTCAAAATCGATTTAGGTGAGATCACAATAGTTTGAGGGTAGAGGTGGTTTAACCTATGGACTCCATTGGTTGTTTTTGTCTTGGTTTATCCCATGAGATCCCACAATCATGCTTGGAATATGGAACATGGGTGATTGACAAAAAGAAATATTTGGTTCAGCCCAATCTATGCTAAGGTGGTACATGAAAGTCCTTGACTTGGTTGGCTATTGCATGAGTTAATAAGAGTTATTTTCCTATTATGATTCATGAGTACTCGTACTTGTTATTATGTTTATTTTATGGTTGTTATCTCATGGTTATTATTCTAGTTATATGTTAGTTATAAGCATGATTTATGATCTGCTCTATCTATGTCTCTTATTATGCTTTGATAAGGTATCGAATGGTTGATGATTGCATGGACTAACTAGTGTTGTTGTAGTTGTTTGTATACGTTGTTACTTGTTACATTTGATACAAACAAAGAAATTTGAGGAGTAGGCATTGCAAAA
Organism: Pinus taeda; assembly: GCA_000404065.3. Taxonomy (NCBI): domain Eukaryota; kingdom Viridiplantae; phylum Streptophyta; class Pinopsida; order Pinales; family Pinaceae; genus Pinus; species Pinus taeda. The sequence goes on from APFE030272047.1 coordinate 5,717, forward strand.
AGATTATACATAAAAACTATTCTCTATTACTCTCTTGCATTCAACTACTTCTAACCTTAGAGCTAGGAGTTAGGAAAATCTCTCAACTACCTCCTGAAGATATCAAACTAATTCTAAACCTAGCATTTAAGCATTATCTCTAAGAAATTATTTCTTCATTTTGTTGGATTATAAATTTTATGAAAAATCATTAAAATTGGAAATCTATAGAGTATAACACCAAACAAATACCTCAAATTCCAATGGAGCTTTTACATTTGATTGTATGTAAATTGGTGAAACTATCTAAGTTAAATATCTTGAATTTTGTGTGCATGTGGACTCTTGTATGCAATCACTATATCTGTTTCGGGTTATAAATCAACAAAATTTACCATATTGAGTATTTTTCTAAATATGTGGATGGACACATTAGTCTGTACATATAAGTGTTTATAAATTTTATTAATTAGTAGTGCATGATTTCCACTTCTATAACTGCAAATTGGAGGTCGGTTCATGTTATAATAGCACTTCGCTTCACATATACATGGAGGTATTGTACAAGTGGGTGAATGTGGGAGGTTGCTTGTTATATTTGATACAAACAAAGAAATTTGAGGAGTAGGCATTGCAAAAAGATTATACATAAATACTATTCTCTATTGCTCTCTTGCATTCAACTACTTCTAACCTTAGAGCTAGGAGTTAGGAAAATCTTTCAACTACCTCCTGAAGATATCAAACTAATTCTAAACCTAGCATGTAAGCATTATCTCTAAGTAATTATTTCTTCATTTTGTTGGATTATAAATTTTATGAAAAATCATTAAAATTGGAAATCTATAGAGTATAACACCAAAAAAATACCTCACATTCCAATGGAGCTTTTACATTTGATTGTATATAAATAGGTGAAACTATCTAAGTTAAATATCTTGAATTTTGTGTGCATGTGGACTCTTGTATGCAATCACTATAATCTGTTTCGGGTTATAAATCAACAAAATTTACCATATTGAGTATTTGTCTAAATATGTGGATGGACACATTAGTTTGTACATATAAGTGTTTATGAATTTTATTAATTAGTAGTGCATGATTTCCACTTCGAAGTTAAAAATTTGACTGAAAGATATCAATTTGCGTTATTGAATTCCTACATCTAATTGTTATGAGTTTAAGAAATGATTGATCATTGTGCATGATTTCCACTTCTATGAAGTTAAAAATTTGATTGAAAGATATCAATCATGTTCTTGAATGTTTACATCTAATGGTTACGAATTTAAAAAACGATCAGTCATTTTTTATGTTCAAGTTGTAAATTTTAAACTAAGTTCCTTGGATTTTAGTCATTAATAAATAAATATTCAAATTTAAAATTTGATTGAAATGTTATAGGTAGATTAAATCTTAATTTAATTATATTATGGGTATGAAAAATATTGAATTTTGTTGCATTATAAATAAACCATACCTTATGGTTGAATACATTTAATTAAAATAACTAATATAGTAAGATATATACTTACCATTAATAGTTATATTGATAGCATCTCTTTTAAATGGATATATAATTATACTATGTATCATAACTTTATATTTAATTATTTTACACTCACTTGTAATTTGAAAATCAATATTGAATTTAAATATATTGTAATATGACTTTAGTATATACAATCCATACTTATGTAATGTGACCATGTTAAATTCATAGTGGAAAATCTATAAAGAAACCTGAACTTCAATGAATTGAAAATAGAGTAGATACTTTCTAATATATGACTTTACAATTCATAATTAATAAAGTATAGATTTAAATACTATGTAATGTAATTTGAATGGACAACTTATTATATACTTTGAGATATTTATTTATACTTACCATCCTATAATCTTTTAAATGCATCACTATATGCCATCTGTGAAAGCATGAGCTATTGTAATAATTTTATATAGAAATGTAGTGAGAGTATAATGATTTAATAGTTACAAGATGAAATTATTAATGATATGAAATATTTTATAATGTAAGCTATTTTTTATAAATATTATATATAATGATATATAATAAATTTAATTGATATAATTAATTATTAGTATGGTATTATAAATGGTATGATTATAAATGTGAATAAATATTAATTTAATAAAAATAAAAATATTTAGGTTATATATTTTTTTTTTGAAATTAAAGAAAAAAATTAAAATATATATATTATATATTATATGATTGAGAAAAAGTTAAATAGTTATTTCTGAGTTTAAGTAATTATTAAATAATTAAACTTAAAATTTTGAAAACTTAATTGTCAAGATAAAACACATGTATCTAATAATATATAGTATTGTAGATAAATTATCCATTTAGACATGGTAAATACATTCCATATATACTACTTATATTACATAATTACTCAAATTATTCTTAATTACTTTTTCTATATTATACATAAATATTTTATACAATATTATCAAAAATATTATTTAACTAAATTTTTAATTAATATTTATGATTAGAACAACTCTCATGAGATCTATAGTGAAACGGGTAGTTGGGCAGTGCCTAAAACACCATGGATGGAAAGGATCTGCCATCTATGTGAGAAATGAACATCAAGGATGAAAATCACTTCCTCTTAAATCTCAGTTTCATAATCTTTGTTGCAATACTGACCTTCCTAGCCTTTTACCATGTCAAAATTATAGTGACCTCGGGAGGCTTCTCTCCAAGCTTTTTGAGTATAGGAATAAAATCTTAAATCAAACTAAATAATTCGTTTCTTAGATCCAATAGACCAAACTTTGGTCTCAATAGACATTAACCACCACCATCATCACACACACACATATTCTTTACTTTGTTATATATATAAAAACTGAATTTAAATTCCTACAACCATCATTTATTTTTTATAATCAAATTATCCCAATCAAATAATTGCATTTCTGCAATCAAATTTCCATTATGATCAATCATGTGATTTTCAATTTGCAATAGTTTATTATAAAAAAAAAGCATGATAAAATAACACTCCTCCAGAGCCATTTGAATATATATATATATGAATTAATAAAAACATTAAAATAAAAATGATTGAAATCTCAATGTATATTATCACAAGGTAATGGTTATTCCTCTAAAGTTTTAAATTAATATTATCACTTTTAACAGATTAAATTAAATAATCAATTTAAATAAATATATAACAATTAAAAATTATTATAATCTATAATAAAATATAAATATCATGTACAGTAGAAAATAATTAAAATAATTATAAAAATACAGTTTAAAAACACGTTAATTATGCAATTACATCCCTTCATAATTTAGTGTTAAGAAGAGTATGACTGGGAAAGAAGGGTATGACTTGGAAATATCATATTTTGATAAGTTTTTCTAATTTAATTTCTTTAAAATTTGATGGAAAGTTATTGAAGTTATAAGTTTAATTGTAAATTTCCACCATTAAAATATTTTTGAGTTTTTTTATGGAGCTTTATAATAAAAAACCAATTTGAAAATCCAAAAAATTACACTAAAAACAACTCATTAATCAATCAAATAAATCTCTAATTTTACAACTAACCAGCACCTCAAAATCCAAAAAGTCACCCTAAAAACAACTCCTCAAAATCTCTAAACCTGCAATATTGTAATCAATCATCGTGATTGATTAAGGATTAAATGCACATTCCGCTGGAGTTGCAAAAAACCTCCCTAACCTATCCTGACAGTAATCGTAAGCCATGTAGTTTTTGCGAACCCATTTAATTCTGTCCAGTTGGTATTGATTTAAGCTTTGAAATTCCGGTTGTTCCCACCATTTGTTGGCACAGGGAGGAGATGAAGCAGATGGTCCGCTGCATGCATTCACTTCAAAGGATTGATAAGAGGCGACAAACGGAGCTTTACTCCAATCTATTTTAGCCTTTCCTCCGTCGGTGGCCCAATTCTCCCCGTTCCAAAGGGTGGAGAGGATCCTCATGGGTTGAGTACTCGGATATGGGACACCCGCAGATGCTTCAATGTTCTTGTGAACTCGGATGGGGATAGAATCAACCAAAAACCTGCTTACAAAATGCAAAACATATCATAAACATACAAGTAAAAACTCTAAACATAATTCACTATATATCCACAACTTCTGTCGTTTCTATTTCAGTTATAGGGAAGAAGCACATACACAATTTGTTTCTGGTTCCAGAGAATTGAATAGTTATGGAAACCGGCCGTGGGATCAAACCAGAGACGAATTCTTTGCTCTCTGTTCCCGATTCCTTTCGCAAAGACGTTGGTTTGTAGAGTGTAAGGCTGTCCTGGCAGATTTCCCAGAAATTCGTAGTCAAGTTCATCGTGAAAATCCTCGTCCGATGACATCTGGATCAAAAGATACCAACGTTAATATATTGTGTATGAAACTGTGGGGTGATATTGAAATTTAATCATGTCTATCAGAAATTGGGTGCGAATACTGCCAACTAATAATAAATCTTCCTACGATGTTTCGTTCTTGCATGAAAATAGCTCCTTACATAAAAGGTGGTGACTGTTCCAGCCGAATTCCCCGGCATCAGCTTAATTCTCATACTCATGCTGCCGAAGAGGTATTCATTTTTGGACCGAAAACCAGATCCTGGTAAAACAGCTAGAATTATTATTACTATTCTTGTCATTCACCACATTAGGAATTTTGGATGTCGGTAAAAATGA
>APFE030272052.1:0-40562 GCA_000404065.3 Pinus taeda
AACTTCAAATGGGGGATTATCAGTTGAAAACCCACATGTTTGCCATACACATGGGGGGTTGCGACATTGTCCTCGGCGTTGAATGGCTCCGCACTCTTGGGCCAATCACAATGGATTTCCAGGAGTTGTATATGAGTTTTAAGCAGAACAACCACACACATACCCTCCGTGGACTCCAGGCGGGAGCCCCCTCTATCATCAGCTCGCATAGGATGGAAAAATTGCTAAAAAAAAGCAATCATGGAGTTGTAGCCCAATTTAATGCCATCCAGGTAGTCGAAACCAAGTCGTTGCCAATTCATCCTGAGATGCAATAGATTTTAAATAACCATCTGCTGCTCTTTGACAAGCCTCAAGGGCTTCCACCCTTGCGAGGGGAACATGATCATAGCATCACCTTGTTTCCAGGGGCCCAACCCCCAAATGTGCACCCATACAGATATCCGTTCACCCAAAAGAATGAAATAGAAAAAATCATCAAGGAAATTTTGGAAGTCGGTGTCATTCGTCCCAGCATCAGTCCTTATTCATCTCCAGTGGTCATGGTGCTCAAGAAAGATGGGGAGTGGCAGATGTGTCCTGACTTCAGGGCCCTCAATAAGTTGACAGTCAAAGATAAATTTCCCATCTCAGTGGTTGATGATTTGCTGGATGAACTCAATGTGGCTCAATTTTTCACGAAGCTAGATCTTCGCTCAGGCTACCACCAAATTCGCATGAAGGAAGTCGACATCCCCAAGACTGCTTTCAGAACTTCAGAAAAACAACACCTTTGGGTACAGTGGCTACCTCTGGCTGAATGATGGTATAACACCAACTATCATGCCACCACCAGAATGACTCCCTATGAAGCAGTATATGGTCAACTCCCGCCTTCACCTACTTCGTATCTCAAGGGATGCTCAAAAGTCCAAGCAGTGGATCAACTCCTACAACACCGCGCAACCATGCTCGCCCATCTTCGAGAGAATCTTCATCAAGCTCAGAACCACATGAAGCAACAGGTAGACCAGCATCGCTCAGAGCGCAAATTTCAAGAAGGGGATCAGGTCTTTTTACGGCTCCAACCGTATAAGAAAACATCACTCAAAGATGAGGGGTGTCAGAAACTCTCTCCCAAATTCTACGAACCATATCAAGTACTTCAGCGCATTGGAGAAGTGGCCTACAAGTTGGTTTTGCCACCTACTGCAAAAATCCATCCAGTTTTTCATGTCTCATTTCTCAAGAAAGTGATTGGGAACAATTGTAGAATTCAGACTAGTCTACCGGAATTGGACGAAGAAGGGTCCATCTAGCTTCAAGCAAGTGCGCGGCCGCATGATTAAGGAAGTCCTAGTCAAATGGAAATACACCTCTCCGGAAGATGCAACTTGGGAGCCAGCCACTATTCTGCAGCAGTTTCCGCAGCTTCAGCCTTGAGGACAAGGCTAGTCTTAAGGGGGAGGGCATGTTAGGGTCCCACCCTAACCCCTTATCTATGTATGGGACCACGTCATAGTCAAGAGTCAATAAACCCATATTAATAATTGTAAGTGGTTATCCACAATTAATAACGAACCACAGTTAGTTTGCACATTTTAGAGAGGGTTGTAGTATTAGATAGATGGTATTAGTAATACCACGGTATTGGCCTGTGGTATTGCATGTATGAGTCATATATAAAGGATAGAAACTCCCTGCGAGGAGCATCATGTCTTATTTTGTAGTCGAGCTCTGCTCTATTGGAGGTTGCCCCCTCGAAGAGGCAAGTGAATATTACTCTCTGAATAATAAATTCATTGTTATTCTGTGTTCTGGGTATCTTTTCTTTGCATATATAGTGTTCTGGGTATCTTCTCTTCACATATTCTATATTTGGGTATCATTTGCAAGTTAAGAGCATAACACCCTTGTCACTCTCTATCTTTCTCTCTTCACATTTATTTCTCTATTTATTTCTTCTTCCCTACCTCTCTCTCCCCCTCCAACTCCACCTCTCTCTCCCTTTCTCTCACACCTCCCTCTATCTCCCCCCCCGCTCTCTCTCTACCTCCAACTCTCTCACTATATCCTTCTCTCCCCCCTCCCTCCTTGCGGTCTCTATCTCTCTCTTTGTCTCTCCCCCTCCTCTCTCTCTCTCTCTCTTTTTCCCTCTCTCTCCCCCTTCCATAATTGTCACTCTATGTAATCGATAATATATGTAAGGTCTAAAATAATAATACTTATAATGGAGATTATTATTAGTATAATATATTGGAATAATAATAATATGTAAAGAAATAACCTATTAAAGAAACAATATTATGTTAACTTTACATCATCGATATATCAATTTCTTTTGATCAAATTGGTAGCTTTGTGCCTTATATTTTACATGTTTTAAATTGAATATTGATTAAAACATATGAAAGTAACATTTTATTTTTTTCTATATATATTTTTCCTAATATTTAAAAAATGTTGACATACTTTCTTACATTATGCCTACACATCTCCCCTATATTGAGTTGTAGAGCATCTCTCAACACAAAAATTTAGAACCAAATTATTACACCCTAGATGACCAATCAAATAGAATTATTAAATAATTTAAGATGCAAATAGAAGAAAAATGTAATTTAGTAAATGCATAAATAAAATGTCAATAGGCGAACATATTTATTTTTTAAAATTATAATTTTATATAGGGAGAGATATAATTTAGTAAAATTACACTAAATTAATATATTAAAATTGTGAGGGTAAAACTATACTAAAGTAATATTATTTAAAATTTTAAAATAATGATATACATTAACATCAATTTTTAATAATTGCAAAATTATATTCTTTTTTTGTAAGTTCGAGATTGGTGAGGCTACATCATGGTCATGTCAAGAATAGCAGTTGAATGAGATAGGGAATTGAACAAGTGACTTAACATCTGGGAGTTCCTTAACAATGCACCTGATCACTCTCTGTCCAAGACCCTATGTACTAATTGCAAAAATATATTCAAATAAAGTGTGAGAAGGTATTTATATTTTGAAAAGTATTAAAAGAATTATCCACTTATAATGAAAAAAATATTTAATTATAATTTCCAACATTCAAGCATATTATTGATTAAGAAAACAACTTCACATATTTAAAATCCAAATTATAAAGGAAATTAAAATTATATTTGTTATATCAAATTTGTATTCAAGTAGGTGAACGAATATGGAAAAATTATATAACAAAAAAAATTAAAATTAAAGTTTCATCAAAGCAAAATAGGAGGAGGAGAGGTACTCTATGGCCTCGAGGAAGTTATAGTTGCATACTAGTCATGGGAATTCGGATGTATGACAAATAGTCAAGTTGAAGTTTATACCCGTTACCATGGAAGTCAACTAGCCAAAGAAAATCAAGTAGCTTCTTTCATTGTTTTGGGAGACTCCCTCCTCCTTATTCAACATTAAGTGATGGGCTCCTTCGGCGAAGAGGTCCAACTATGGACCACATTAAACAATTCCAAAATATAAGTTTCAAGGTAAAATGAATTCTATAAGATAAACTATTTATGGGAACTTTAGAGGAAAACATCTGACATCAAGTGCATCTCTTTGATCCTAAATCCCTAGAGCATGCTTTTATCCTAGCCATAAAGTTGAAAATAAAAATATGGCTTCTAAATGAGTAGTCACTAATAATTATAGAAAGCATCATGCTCCCTCTCCTATCCTCACTTAATTCATGAGGTTGACACCTTGACAAAGGGATGAAACAAGAGTAGGTGGTATATGTTTCAATTGTGGCATAAACATGGTGAAAGGAAAGTTCTCCACGTAGACTATGAGGAGGAATAAGATTAATTTTGAAATTGGAACCATCACAAGTTATAGATTTAGAAGAGACTACTTCAATTATATATTGTCATACATTAGTTGGCACCAATACTCCACAAACCATCAAGATAGAAGGATATATCAAAAAGAAAAAGGTAAAATCATTTATTGATTTAGTAGTACCCATAACTTCATCAATTACAAGTTAGAAAAGCTTCTCAACTGATTCATATTTCTAGCACCAAATTTTCAAGTAATAATTCTTCTTTTTGTTTGTGACTAATGGAATTGACAATTGGGGTAGTCTCATACTCATGTGACATGGGGTTGATTCCATCCCCTACCACCATATCCATTAGGTGTGCCACACCTTCTCCTAATATGGACATAGGTAAGTTGGGGTTTGTACTAAGGACCTTGGAATCCTAACACAATATGCTTTTCCAACTTATCTAAACCTCGAGGATTGATTTTCAAGTAATGATTGCAGATGGAGGTACCCTAAATTATTCATGGAAGTGCAATAGTATTAAGCTCAATATGGGCACAATATTTATTAGATAGTCCCATGATTGAAATCCAAATGGGTGATGTTGATGTTGTATTATGGGTCCAATGGTACAATGGCCCTTAATTTTCAATATATTTTCATGATATTTCCTTGGAAGATAAGGAATTTGAGCCTAGAGGTATTTGAGGGAAATCCTCTAAAGCAATAATCTTTCATAGCATGAAAAAATTACTCAAAAAGTGACATCATGAATGTAATTGCATATTTGTGTTCACTAGATTCTCAAACATCTATATCATCTACTCTAGTGGATCCACAAAAGGTTCTCAAGAATCATTCCAAGGTACTGGGAAACTAAGGGTCTTCCACCCACTCAAGATCATTACCATGCTATTAATTTGTAATCAAGAAGTGTACCACCTAAAATTACACCTTATAGGTATACACATGCTAGGAAGAGTGTTATTGAGTGTATGATTCAAGCAATTTTACAGATCGACATCATTCGAACTAGCCAAAGTGATTTCTCTTCACTAGTGGTGATGGCTACAAAAAAGGATGGTTCATGGCATATGTGTCTTAATTATATATAGCTCAACAAAAAGACCGTTAAATACAAGTTTCTTATTCATTTCATTAATGAATTAGAAAATGAATTGCATGGAATAATTTTCTCTATTAAGTAGGGTATTTGTTTGAGATATCATCAAATAAGCATGAGGTAAGAAGATGTTTGCAAAGCAACCTTTAGAACACATGAAGGTCACTGTGAGTTTTTGGTTATGCCATTTGGACTAGTAATTCACATTCAAAATTTGAAAACTTGATGAATTCTATTTTCAACCCCTTTAAAAAATTGTGTTATTATTTTTCAATGACATATTAATCTATAGAAAGTATTGGGAAGAGCATGTACAACATGTTGACAAGGGTCATACAACTATTGGAAGAGAAAAAACTATATGAAAATCATTCCAAATGTTCCCTTGTGGTTCAATAGTTAGAATATTTGGGTGATATTGTATTCATGAAGGTGTCAAAATGAAACCTAACAAAATCAAAGCTATGATTGAATGGCCAATCCCCAAAAACTTGAAGAAACTTAAATGATTTTTACTATTGAGAGATTATTACCACAGGTTTGTTAATAACTATGGTCAAATAGTAGCACTTATAATAGAATTATTTAAGAATAAAGAATTTTCTTAGAGTCAAGGAGTAACCAAAACCTTTGGAAAATTTAAGGAGGCTATGTTTATGACTCTTATCCTAGCCACATAGTGTTTACTATGCACTAATTATATTCCATAATTTGATTGGGAGGAAGAAACAAGGATATAAATGCTTCGGGAACATTTAGTGTTCTTAGACAAATGCCTAACCCTCTAGACTAGTAGCTAAGTCTAGAAACAACAATCTAAAGCATTCTCTACCTTTTCTATAACCAATAGATTAAATAAGAGAGAAGAGAAACCTACTTGTAGCTTTCGCTTGCTCCTTATCTCCCTTGACCGGTTTTGTTGCTCCTTTCCATACTTAAGCCGCTTGAAAAGTACCTGCACACAGACAAAGACAAAAACCCATAAAAGCATATGATAATGATCTATTTATTAAACATAACATGGAATCAAGAGAATGATATACATATGAAAGCATCAATTTACAATACAAACATAAGGAAAAATCTTTGAAGACTTTATTGATAAAAGGAAGAGCTACAACCCATATTTGCTCGATTCAGTGACACTCCTCTAATTCAATCCCATCTTCCCCTCATGACAAGCAAGACACTTTGACATCATTACAATACTTGATTCAAATATCATACTAACAACATCTCCCTATCTCAATGAATTCCAGCCCCTGATCACTTGAATGAGTGGTCTTTTTATAGGTGAGTGAAGGAGGTTAGACCATTAATGGTGATCATGAATGCTCTCCCAATTTAGTATTTAGTTCCATGGAGGAAGGGATAAAGGGATTGATGTTTCTTAACTCCCTCCCTCATCCAAATACGAACCCAAAGGAGTGGATAGCCTTGAGAAACTTCTAGAGGCATCCAATGGATAAGGAATCTTTCAAACCCTCATGGAAATTCGCTCAAATTTTCCCAGCGCAGGCCAAAGAGGGACCAAGTGTGCTGCAATGCACACTGACAGTGTATTGGCTGCACCCCAGTGCACCCTGATAAAGGCATACCTACGCTGATCTCTTTAGGGCATTTTTTGGACGAATTTTGTCATGGAATCTCTTTGAAAGCAAGCATGATGATGGTTGACTTCATTAGGGAATGAAACAATTGAATTAGGGTTTTATGGACCCTAATAGTATTGATCTGGAAGTCAAGGTTGATGTGCTCAAATTGATCTATAACAGTTGCCCCTAAAGAATGAAGTCAAAAATATATATGTCGAGTGAAATGCTTTACCATGCGGAGAGTAGGTTTCAAAGTGGAAGGTGGCCTACATCAATTAAAATACAAATATCATGATAATTTGATTTTTTTCTCATGAACTAGCTGAGGGAAGACATACCCATGCTCAGCTTATAAACTTTCATTACATGTACAAATATAGTCGTCTATAAATATAGACCCATGAATGGATGACCATGAATGTAAGGCCATTGTACATTTGATATAGTACTCTTGAATATATCGTAGCCCGGATGGATGAAACTAGATCGGGGATCTTCAATCTCATCCAATATTTCACTCAAGTACAAGTCTAACCATGTGAATAGATGATTTGAAGTTGAACATGGGAAGACGTCATCTGATTACCAGCCAATGATGTAAGCCGTTAACAAATGCGAGAGGAATCACTGATAATGATGACTCTCAAGGTACAACAGTACATTTCGTATGGTGTGAATAAATGATTTGATGTCGAACACCATACAAAATCTTTCAGTCGAAGACCAATGATGTCAACCTATCACCGGAAGTGAGAAACCTACCATTGATGTATGCAAGCCTCAAGGTACTGAAGGGGTGTTTCTAAGTCAACTTCTTGGATAATGTGCTGATGTCGAAAAGAAGTGACTCGTTGCAGGAAGGCCTTGATGTATCCCACATGAATGACATGAAATGAGGTAAATGATTTTGGAGATGAAAATGAAGGTTTACGGCATTGTAAAGGATGAAGTTTGAACTGAATGACTTCTCTTGAACATGTCGGTGACACTAAGATGAATTGGTAGCATTGACCCGAAACAAAGTGATGGATGGTATGATATACCAACGGTGTGATAACCATCAAGCTAAATGACCCAACCCACATAGTCACGGTGATGAGGTGAAAGTGTCATGTTCAAGAGCGACTTGCTACCATAAAGTTTTATCGGTTTTTTCCATTTTCCCCAGTCATTGCTGACTAGTACCTCTTTATTTTTTATCAAGCTTGAGGAGAATAACATATGCTTGTTATATAATTCCACCCTTCGGGTGAATCCATCGCTATTTGATGCTTTAACGAGTCTATCGAAGGTGAAACTTGGTTCTTGTCTAGATGGACAAGTTTGTCACTATTTGATGTTTTTTAACAAGTTTAACAACAAAGATAACTCAGTCATTTTCATGTTTAAAGAGTTTGAAAAGGGATGAAAAGGAAAATCTAAAAATTCTTTTTTGTAGATTTATCTCTCAAGTCCGAAAAAGCATAAAACAATACAAGAGAGAACCTATTGACCATGTTCAATCAACGAGTTCCTTTTTCGTAGTTAATCTATCTCAACCCGAAAAAAGGGGTAAAGCTATACTGAGTAGATATCAATTCCAATCCGTTAACAAGCTAGAAATGAGAAGCGCTCAACAATATTTTCATGTTTAGAGAGTCTGAAAAGAGCTTAAAGAGGACTCTAAGGGGGTTCCTTTTTTGTTTTTAACAAAGCTCAAAAAAAGAGATAAAATTTTGCTTTATGGTCAAAGATGTTCAATTTACATTTGAGCACGTCAAATTCTGCATATCCATTGTCAATCCTGCTCAAAAAACGATCAAAATAGATTAAAAATACCTGTTTCATGGATAAAATGAGTAAAAACTAATGTTTACTCGATTAATGTGCAAGGAATAAAAATAAAAACAAGTTTTTATCATTCATTTTTATCATTTCACATTTACCCTTTGACTTTGGTGCTCTGGAGCAGTTTTTACCTCAAAGTTCACCAGCCGATTGCGAAGGATTCAGTGGACCATTCCTCGTGTCATCTGGACCAGGTAGGAGCTAACTTCGTTCTCTTTCATTTCATTCCATTCATTTTCAGTTTCAAGCAAAAAAAATGAGTTTTTGAGGCCCCTAGGGTTTCAATTTTGAATTCTGGGATCAATGCACCCTTTCATCATAAAAAGTTGCGATGCACTACACACACATAGAAGGTTGCATGCATTGCAATGCACTATCTCTAAGGAAGGGGTGCACTGGGTGCAAAACCCAAATTCACATAGTTGTTTTCTCCCAAATTTTGCTCTGTTTTTTGCAAGAAATGGATCCTAATTTTTCTAATGGTTGTATTGTAGACATTCATTAGGTCAAAATGGCGATTATATGGAGAGAACGAGAGCATGAAGAACAAGATATGATTGCCCTAACTAATCAGGGTATAGTTGAGACCCTAAGGAATTGCGGGTTACTCAAGTATTTCCGACTATCTAGCATGCGGCAGCAAATTGAGATTTTACAGTTCCTTGTTTGTTCATGGGATCCTACTGATCAAGCCTTTCACATTAGGGACAAAGTGATCACATTTACCATCGATGACATCTACTTTCTGACTGAACTGTCGAGGTAGGGTGCCCCCATCTCACTATCTGGATTTGTCCAAGGGGGTGAATCAATGAGAGACTACATACGATAGTTTTGTCGGGAAGGTGCACAACCTAGAAAATACAGAAAGATTAACATCAGGGATGTTAGTGATTTACCATTGAGGATGATCCTCTTTACCATTTCCAAATTGGCTAGCAGTGCGACACTACACTTGGAAAACAGATCATACATGCAGTATGCTTTAGAGTGTTTAGAGCCAAAAGTGTTCAACTGGTGTGAGGCAGTACTTTCACCCGCGAAAGAACAACTGATCAAGGTGAAATGCAGAAAGAGAAAGAACTTTGGCTATGGGTCGATCTTGATTTCACCTCGGAGAGAATTTCACTTATGCAGCCACAACTTGTTTCATTGGGTGTATCCATACCTAGGGATCCATGGATGCAGAGATGGGTGGATCTTATGGCTAGATATGCTAGTCAATCATTGATCTCATTTACCCCTGCATTCTTTGAGTGGTTTGATCGACATGATATGGCCATCGCAAAGTGTCCATATTTAGGAATGTACTTCCATGGAGATCCAGACTTGATGTTACCAGTTGGAGTAGAGTGGGGTGCTATCGGTAAATTGTTTGACCAAAGTGTTTTTTGATTTTAAAGTTTCTACATTTTTTTGTGTTTTTTGATTAATTCCAAGACTAAACAAAATCATTTTTTATGTATGCATATATTGGACCTATTTGACCTGTGGGGCACCAACGAGAGGCAGGTGGGCCAGCACAGAGACCTATTGGGAGAGCAGTTCTCTGAGACCTAGATTTAGCCAAGACACTGGCTGAACTACAAGACCACATAGAGGGTTTGACCCTAAGCATTCTGGATGTCTGCATCGAGGAGTTGCCTATGTGACTGCAGCGCCACACCATTGGTGTACCGAGCCGTTGGATGAGACTTTTATGCATGATAACACAGGTTGTGACCTGTTATCATGAGCACCACTAGTCTATTTATATGTTTTCTGTATACGTTTCGAGTTTTTGCGTCAGATGACCAATTTTTGTCTTGGACACAAACTGTTTGTAAAAAACTTTTAAAGCTGTCTATTTTACTTTCAGAGTTTTATCATGGTTATGTGATGCAATCCTATTCAATTGATCATGTGAATTGAAAATATTTACTTTACATATGTCGCAAATGTCTATTTAACACATAGTTTGCTAGAGAATTAGTTAATGTGTTTAGATTTCTAGAAATATGCTAATATTGAATAAACTCAAAATACCTTTCCAAAATACGAACTCTAAGGAACATGCGATGAATTGCTGGGTTTCGGATGGTATAAGTGCTAGTAATTTGTAGTACAACGGGTTGTGATTCCAACCTAATGATGATTCGACGTATGCCAAGTGAAATGGAATCAAAGAGAAGTTCAATAAATGTGTTATACTTAGCGATATTGTTCATTGATAAACCGATACAAATCCCTCTAAAACTCACCAACTCACCACTTGGAGTGAAAATGGCCCACACTGCAAAGGATAGGTTCTGCGTACTATGACTAGAACTATCGGCGTAACCAACAAATGGTTCCGAAAAGTTCGACATCTACAATCAAATGCAAAGTGGATTAGTAAACCAAATAAAAACTCTAAAAGAAACACACACACACACATGCAATCCAAGCATATATACATGAGCTTTACTATACTTAACTAAGCATAGTAACGTTTTAAATACAACCATTTTTGGGTTTAGACAATGTAATCCCATCATAGTCTACTAACTCATAGGCGCCTTTCGTCAAAACACGCTTAACAATATAAGGGCCCATCCATAGTGGTTCAAATTTTCCTGCTCCAAGTTTATTAGACTCCTCATCATAAAGCAAGACTAGGTCACCTTCTGAAAAGATACAAGGCTTGATATTTTTATCATATTTCCCCTTTACTCGTTTCTTATGTGATTCATTAGCCAATGCGGCATCATGACAAGTTTCATCCAGATGGATTAATTCCAAGAAACGTACTTCCTCTTCAGAATTATTAGGTAGCAAGTCAATTGCGAGTTTGAGCAAGAAGATTTCACATTGAATCATTAAGACTACTTCCAAACCATAAACCAACTGAAAGGGTGTGAATCCGGTCACATTTCCCACCGAGGTTCGATATGACCACAGAGCCAAGTACAGGATCAAATGCCAATTTCTTTTATGAACTCCAATCATTCTCTACAACATGCACTTATGGCCTTCGTTGCTGGCCTCAACTTGTCCATTAACTTGTGGATAGTATGGAGTAGAACTATCATGCAACAATGCTAATTTTGCAGTCAAATCAACCATCATGTGATTGTGAAAATGTGATCCATGATCTGTGACTATGGCTTGTGGTACACCAAACTTGGCAACCATGTGGTTGAAGAAACATAACGTTGTTGTTTCATCACTGTTGTTCAATGTTGGCATCGCCTCAGCCCATTTGGTAAAATAGTCAACAATGACTATAATATACCCATGCCTCCTGGTCGAGGTGGGGTTACATGTCATGAAATAAATGTCGCATTTAGTGAATAGTCCAATAGAAACGACTGGATTCAATGGTATAGGTGGTAATCTAATTTTATGGTCAAATATCTGACATGTGTGACAACTTCTGACAAAAATAATACAATATTTGAATATGGTTGCCCAGAATTAACCAGCACGGAAAATTATCTACGCGGTAGTATACCCAAATAAATGTCCACAACAAGCACCTGAATGACATTCATTCAAAGCTTTCTCAGCTTTCTCATGAGTGAGGCACCTACGTAAAATCATATTGACGCCACAACGATAAAGTGTATCACCAATGATCAGATAATATTTGGCTTCGTATCGAATACGTCATTGTTCAGAGCGAGAGGTATCAGGATGGAAAGCATGGGTCTAGAGATAGACTAGTATATCTCCATACCACGGATCACTTGATGAGATAAGAAACAGAGACTCATCCAAGGTTGATGCTTCCAATGTTAAACCATTGGAGGATGAGGGAAGATTTCAAAGTAGTTCGGTAAAAGCAAGAGATTTCTTTGATTTAGATTTGATGAACTCCAAATCAAACTTCTGTAAAATAACTATCCATTTTGAATACTTTCCCCCTAGCAATTGACATGACAAAATGTATTTCATAGGGTTTCAATCTGAAATAACAGTAGTTTTACGGAGGAGGATGTAATGACAAAATCTTTGTACAGCTTGTACAACTACCAAAGCTAACTTTTCGACATAGGAATACTTACTTTTTGTATAGTTGAGATTATGACTCAAGTAATAAATAGGATGTTCAATTCCACTTTCTTCTTGGACTAAAACCATTCTGATGGTTGTATCTGTAGTGGCGAGATACAGGTAATAGTATTTTTGATAGTTTGGGGCATACATTAATGATGCTCTAATCAGGGAATATTTAAGAGAACTAAAAGAAGCTTGCGCATCCTGATCCCAATGGAAGGGTACCCCTTTCTTCAATAGACAAGTAAAACCTTTAGCGAATTCAGCATAATTTGGAATGAACCTCCTCAGAAATTTTTCTCTCCCTTGAAGTCTCTGTAACTGTAACAAATTTAAAGGTAGAGGCAAGTCACGAATTGCCTAAAATTTAATTTGATCGAGTCAAATTCCATCTTTTGAGACCATGAATCCAAGCAATCAACTAGAGCCAACACAAACCACACACTTGTGTGGATTGAGTCTTATCTTGTAGTGTCGACACCGTAAAAATATTGCTCTCAAATGTTGTAAGTGATCAGTTCGCTTTCATGAATGAGCAGGAAAATCATCAAGATAAGGTTCAACAATGTGCTTGATGCTATGGAAGGCATAATTCATTGCCCTCTGAAATGTGGCCCCCGCATTCTTCAAACCAAAAGGTAACTCTTGATATGCGAATGTGCCCCACGGACAAATAAAAGTTGTTTTTGATTGGTCCTGTGGGCAAATATTGATTTGATTGTAGTTGAAAATCCATCCATGAATGAGAAGATTTCACATCTGGCACATTTGTCAATAATCTGGTCAATAAAGGGTGTAGGATAATTGTCCTTTGGACATGCTTGATTTACATCCCTATAATCGACACACACTTGAGTTGTTCCTTGTTTTTTCATTACTAGAACAACGTTGGATACCCAATCAGTAAGAGGTACAGGGAAAATGAAGCTAGCACGCAAAAGTTTTTCAACTTATACTTTAATGGCAGTGGCTTTCTTTGGATGAACAGGTCGAAGCCGTTGTTGTACTGGTTTGACATCAGGGTACATTTTGATTTGATGTTCAACAATGCTTGAATCAATACGTGGCATCTCCTCGTAAGACCATGTGAATACATCTCTAAATTCACGAAACAAAGCATGGTAATTATCGAGTTCCAATGGAGAATAGGATTTGCCAACATAAATGTTCTCTACAGTGTTAAGCTTGGTCAAAATGTTTATAGAAATTGTTTCTTCTATGTTTGACAAATTACACTCAGAATCTACTCTAACAGAATTCGAAAGGAAATCTACAATTGAAGGGCATACTAGTTCCTTCGAATAATCTCCATTGTCATCTGGAAGATGGAAACGATGATGATAATATTCCCACGGTTATTCTCCCATCATCATTGATTGGATGATTCCTTCATCCATAGAATATATACGAGAAAAAGGATCCGAAGAAGTACCGTATTCAAGTGAACAATCTGCCCATACAATTGGTGAATGCAGATTGAGAAATGTCGTGCAAGCAAGAAAAATTGATTGCTACGCAATCTCAATGGGGCTTAGTGGCATAACCTCATTAATACTTTTGTCTTTGACACTATTGGTTATCCTCCTTAAGTCATATGAAGTGGAGGAAATCATATTGCAAGTCTCTACTCTTTCCACTTCCGAAAATTCAGATGGTGGTGGAAGCGCAAAAGTTCCCATTAGGGAAGGATCTTTAAAGAGACCTACTCCAATAGATTGAAGTGAAAGTGGGGGTCTTTTAACTAACAAAATGCTTCCCATAACTTGAGAACTAGAGGCAAAGAAAGATGTTTGGTCGATAATTGTTATTCCACCTCGATGAGGAAATGTGATCGTACGAAAGTACGTGGAAATAACAGTAGCCATAGCATACACCCATGGTCTTACCAGTAATATGTTGTAATCAAGGGGTCTGTCAACCACCTCAACTTCAACAATTACTATTTTTCCCCCCTAGCTCAACTTGCAACTTACTCAAGATCCCACATGGAGTATATGTTCTTCTGTCAAAATCTTTCAATGTGGTTGGTGATCTTGACAACAACGGTGACCGCAGTGTTTTCCAACAGCTCATGGACATAATATAGGTAGAAGCTCCCTCTTCAATGATAGTTCGATGAACATTATTATTGAGAGCTTTAACTTGGATTAAGAAAGTTAATTGCGTTGGTAACTGTGGCGTATATCTCGCGTGGTTAAAAACCACAAGATTAGAATCCGTTGGATCTATTCCACCTATTGCTAACAGTAAAGCATGTTTCTAGGAGGGCCAATTTTGCAATACTTCAAGTGTCGACATAGCAGAAGGAGATTGAGCAAGATCTTAGATACTTGTTTTAATTTTGAACAGCTCGAGCCCGAGGGTTAAAAGTCGATTTGTGCACAACTCCCTTCGGTGGCTTTATTGTCAATTCTGGTGCAATGGGTATTGGAACATTTTCCGATGTAGTCGAGTTCGAAAAACTAGGTTGATCAGTGGCTTGATTATTTGAAAATGATGGCGGATTACCATAATCTTTGTTACGTGTCTGTACCAAGATCTCTCTTTTAGGTTTTGAAATAGATAACATGAGTACTTGGGATGTGGAAGCATGATCAGTTGCAACCAAATTGATATCCTGGTTTGGAAACAGATCTGTCAATGCGGCAGATGTGTAGAAGTTTTTAACAGTTTAGAAACTTCCGAGTGGTGAGGAAAATCTCTCATAAAATGCTCGTCATTGCATATCAGACATGGATAACGAGGTTTCCTTGCTCAATTAGAGGAATCAAATGACTTCTCTTGAGGAGGGTTTTCATATTTCTTCTTATTTTTCCCTTTCTTCTTGCTTCCTAGTTGCTTTTGATTTTTGCCCTTGTCGGATGACACGGAATTGATCTCAGAAGCAGGAACCTCAGATGCATTAAGAGTTTGATTTGAAATGGCAAGTGCTTGACCAAATGGTCTACCTGTTGCTTGCGTGCTAGAGGAACCGATCAAACCATCGTCGGCATGAGAGTTCTTACCTGATGATTGAGGTGGAATAGTTTGACCTTGTCGTGGTGCATGTGGTATTTTTTCATAGAGCATGCCGGATTGTGTATAGATCAAATCCAAGTATTGGGCACGAGTAATGACTTGCTCTTCTGTGAAAACTCCACCTTTGACCACATCCTTGGTGATAGATGGAAACAAGGACTTTATGAACCACTCAGTTAATAGCTGATCAGGAGCAAAGGTTTTAACCATTTGATGACGACAATGCCACTCATGAATGTGATCTGATATGTGAGTTGTAGTCTTCTGATTAAAGTTGGTCAAAAGTTCCATTCCAGTTTCATATCTGATGGGTAACTGGAAGTGGGTCAAAAAAGTCGTGGCTAAAGTTGTGAAATTATCAAAAGAAGCTCTTGGCAATTCAATATACCATTTAGCAGCTGGACCAGTGAGCATTCTTTGGAAAAGACGAAGTCTGAGCGAATCGTCATTTAAGGAGTTTGATGAACAACACAAATGAAAGGTCATAACATGATTTGATGGGTCTTCTCCAGGATTTTCATTAAATTTCAAAATGTCAGATGGTAACTTATGCGGAATTACTGGCCACCAAGGTGCATATAAGATTGGATCATTAGAGAGTTGATTTAAATCTGGTAATTCTAAAGTTGCTACAAATGGAAACTGTCAATTCAAGTTAGGTTGAGCATACCCGAGATATGTTGGAATTTCCTAAGCAATAGGTCTTTGCATAATGACATAAGGCAGGTAACCTTGATAGGGTGGTTGGACATATCTAGTATAAGGATTATAACCAGGTTGAATGTGTGGTTGTCCAAAACCTGCAAAGCCTTATTGACCAGGACCTTGGTAAGCTTGAGATTGACCAAAACTAGGTTGAGTCTGTGGAACAAATCCAAACTAGGGTTGGAATTGCTAGAATTGGGGTTGTTGAAATTGAGGTTGCCATGGTTGTTGAATCAACTGTTTTTGTTGTTGGTACAATTTTTGTTGATTTAATGGTTTTTGTTGTCCAACAATGAAATTTTGGCCAGGTTGTGAATAAACTATACCAGTGTAAGCCTGGGTCAATCCAGATAAGGGTATACTAACCTGAGGTTGTTGCTGAACTCCAGATACAAGTGTTTGTTGTAGAACAACTTCAGGAACTTGAACTTCTTGACTTGAAATTTTTGATTGCAAGGTAAAAGGATTAGTTTGTATCGGTTGAGATACAACAGTTTGAACTTGTGACTGTGGTGTAGTAGTACCAACAGGTGTAGTGGGAATAACTGACACAATTTGCATTGGTTGTGTTGGATACACAAGCCTTGGTTGAACTGGCATTGTTGGTTTCCATTGATAAACTCTAATTCCAGATTGACATGAATACTGTGGGATATTACCATATGGTAGTCCCCTGGAATAAGGAGGATATGGTGAATAAGCATATTGCCCTCCATATGGTGGGAATCTAGTATTTAATGGATACATAGGTCTTTGTTGACCAGATTTCCCAGCGTGATACTGATATGCAGGATCAAACTGTTGAGTTCCCATTAGAGAAGAACCAGGTAAAATTCATGTTGAAGACATGGGTGATGATCATGGTGTAGAAGCAACCCCTGAGTGGTTTCCAGACAATGATTGGTAACCAAGCGAGACAGACGATTCACCATACAGGTGTGACTCAAGTGTGGTAGAAAACGTTGAAGAGGTTACAACAGAAGATTATGTTGCAGCTGCATCAGATGATACAGTCTGCAATGTTAATGGTTGTTCAGCCATAGTTGACTAACCCAAAAGTTGTCCTAAAGAATCGATGGGTACTTGAAAAGAAGCGGGATCAAGTGAAGTGAAAAAATCAAGAGTTTCAGGGTAAAGATAAAGCCCAGTTCCAAAGTGAAACGAGGTTCCAAGTGTAGAATATTCTCCCAATTCCTCCTCTACAGTAATTAAACCTGGTGGAAGAACTTCACCGTCAGGTCCGTAAAAGATTTCTGG
Organism: Pinus taeda; assembly: GCA_000404065.3. NCBI lineage: Eukaryota > Viridiplantae > Streptophyta > Pinopsida > Pinales > Pinaceae > Pinus > Pinus taeda. The sequence continues at coordinate 17,323 of APFE030272052.1, forward strand.
TTATGATGAAGTTGAAGTTTCAATAGTTACTGATGTTTGAGAGATAACCGATTGGTCGTCTTACGGTAAAATAACAACTTCCGAATGTTCAAATTCGAAGTCCAGATGTTCGGGTAAATGAACAACAGTTCTAGAAAGAGGTTCCTGAACAACTTCAGGTTCATATGTAACTTCTGTTTGAACTGGGATAGATTCTGGATTAACTTCTGGTTGAACTGATTCAAGTTAAGAAGTACTTTCTTGTTGAGCAATTTCAAGTTGATCATCAACTTGTTTTTGAACAACTTCGGTTACTGTTTCACTAGGATCAATGCTAATGTCTTCAGTTAATTGTGAAACCTCTTCTTCAGGAACACATGTACCAGAAATAGTTGGAGTAACTGAAGTCTCTATACTTACCGAAATAGATGATTCAGGTAACTCAGATGAAGAACTAGAAGTACTTGATGTACTAGACTCAGTTAAGCAAGACCGCTTTGCCCGACTTAGTGTCATTTCGGGAAGCAATGGCGGTTTTCTCGTTGTTCTCCATGAACGATGGGGTATGGGTTGATGTTCCTCCACGATTGCTGATTAATTTTATTATCAAAAGGAAATAAACAAAAAGGGGTATACTAGGCAAAAGGTTTACCAAGCCACTATGAACTGCAGAATACCTCCTGGTGAACCAAGAAACACAGGCAAGCAATCTCCCTGAATGTTGTGTTTGATGTATCAAAATTTACAAGGCGGCCGACTCAGTTACTTAAGGATTGATAGCAACCTAGAATTGTCCTCCTATATATACCCAAAGGTACATGGAGGCCCCATCCATATAAGCGTTGTCTAATGCAAAACTTCACAATGAGAGCATTCCCATATACTTTACGTACTGTAACACAGCCCTATATACCCGAAGGTACGTGGACGAGCTACGATATACTCACGTACGTGGAATGAGGTATCACACTTGGGATGTATTGCAGACAAGTTAGCGACAGCTACTTTGTTTTACGACGCCGGAACACGTCCCTAGCCTAGAACCACTAAATTTTTGCATTAATGATAATGCTCCATTAGGTAAATTGATGTTTATTTTAAGTTGATATTGCTTAGGAATTTTCCTTTCAGGTTCACCACGTGATGTATTCTGAAATTCCTAGCAATGCAACTATCATGATAAACATTTTTTCTATTCAATTTAACATGAAAATCCTAGCTACTAGCGATAGAGCAAATAAGTACTTTTTTATCAATCAACAAAGAGCACAAACTAGATGAAATTCCCTAAACCATTCCTTTTTTAGCACACAAACACAAACTATAAAATGCAAAATGCATGTATTTCTTTTCGATTTCCCTTAATGTGAATGAACAAAAAGGAAAACTAATGCACAAGCGATTAAAAATCTCTTTTCATAAAAATGACGATTTTGCAACAATTTCCTTTCAATGAAAGGAAGAATTTATGACATTTTTGATTTCAAAGAAATGAGGAATTACGACACTTTCAATGAAAAGACAAATCATATGCACATATAAATCAATCGATCTTTTATGAATGAAGACTTAATGACAATTCAATTTTTGAAGGAAATGACAATTTGACGACACTTTCTTTCTACAAAGACCAATCGACAAAAAACTAACTTTCAACTATAGATTGAAAATGAAAAAGTAATACATAAGAAACATTTATCAATCCTAGTCTAAGTAGGGCCGGATAAGGAGATGAAAAGACTATTTTCCGAGATAAGACATCATTGATATTCAACAAACAATTCAAAACAGGAGAAAATTGACAAAAACTTCAGTTCCTGGATGGGAAATTGACCCTCAAGGGATCATTGCAGGCAGCAGTGAGAAACAGTGTGCTTCATCACACTGGCTCTATGCGGGAAGTGCATTGCAGCGCACTGTGTACTTCACTGGAGTGCACTGATCACAGTAAGCCATTTTGAAGGCAATTTTGTCACAGTTTTGGCTCAATTTTCTATGAATTATTACTGAAATTCAATCAACGACCACAAGTATAGTATATAAAAATGTCTTAAGAGGCTGATTAGCTACTAAAATGGTAATGCATCCCCAGTGGAGTCGCCAATTTTTTCGAGAATATTTAGTGTTCTTAGACAAATGCCTAACCCTCTAGACTAGTAGCTAAGTCTAGAAACAACAGTGCAAAGCATTCTCTACCTTTTCTATAACCAATAGATTAAATAAGAGAGAAGAGAAACCTACCTGTAGCTTTCACTTGCTCCTTATCTCCCTTGACCGATTCTGTTACTCCTTTCTGTACTTAAGCCGCTTGAAAAGTACCTACACACAGACAGAGACAAAAACCCACCAAAGCATATGATAATGATCTATTGATTAAACATAACATGGAATCAAGAACATGATATACATATGAAAGCATCAATTGACAATACAAACATAAGGAAAAAGCTTTGAAGACTTTATTGATAAAAGGAAGATTTACAACCCATATTTGCTCAATTCAGTGACACTCCTCCAGTTCAATCCCATCTTCTCCTCATGACAAGCAATACACTTTGACATCATTACAATAATTGATTCAAATCTCATACTAATAGCATCTCCCTATCTCAATGACTTCCAACCCCTGATCACTTGAATGAGTGGTCTTTTTATAGGTGAGTGAAGGAGGTTAGGCCATTAATGGTGATCATGAATGCTCTCCCAATTCAGGATTTAGTTCCATGGAGGAAGGGATAAAGGGATTGATGTTCCTTAACTCCCTCCCTCATCCAAATACGAACCCAAAGGAGTGGATAGCCTTGAGAAACTTCTAGAGGCATCTAATGGATAAGGAATCTTTCAAACCCTCATGGAAATTCGCTCAAATTCGCCCAGCACAGGCCAAAGAGGGACCAAGTGCGTTGCAATGCACACTGACAATGTATTGACTGCACCACAGTGCACCCTGATAAAGGTCTACCTACGGTGATCTCTTTAGGGGCAGTTTTTGGATGAATTTTGTCATGGAATCTCTTGGGAAGCAAGCATGATGATGGTTGACTTCATTAGGGCATGAAATAACTGAATTAGGGTTTGATGGACCCTAATAGTACTGATCTGGAAGTCAAGGTTGATGTGCCCAAATTGATCTATAACAGTAATGGAAACAAGATCAAAAGGTAGGTAAGATCATTCAACAACTATAAGAGGACCCACATGCATTAGAGAAATTTGTTTGGAATAATGATATGTTGTGATACCAAGATTGTAATATTTATGTAAAAATTATCAACTCAAACACAAGGTCCATTTGCAATTGCACACTTTTCCTATAGGATAACTTTCAATTTTCTTGAAAACTTACCATGGTATCAACATGGATTTTTCCTAGGAAGGTCTTAAAGCTATGTTCAAAAGTTTGTGACTGAATATGTAGTCTACTGAAAACTTAAGGGAGAGTCAATTAATACCCTAGGTCTCCCATGTGGTCAATGTTGGGAAGAAGTTTCAATGGATTTAATTACACATTTAGCCAAATATGAAATAAAAATCCCATCATGGTGGTAGCGGATTAACAAAAAAAATATGTTAACTTTTTTCTCTTTCTCATCCTTTTAAAGAAAGTACGGTAGTATTAGAATTCATTGACACACTTTACAATCTACATGGAATCACCAAGAATATTGTAAGTGATGAGATCCAATTTTTATATGAAATTTTGGACTGAATTGATTTTTTGTTTGGGTACTCAATTGACTCATAGTCATCTTACCATCCTCAATCCAATGGGTAAAATGAGATTGAATAAATGCTTAGAGGGATAACTTCTTTACTTTGCATTTGATAAATAAATGTAATGGTTCAAGTGGTTTCCCTATGTAGAATGGTGTTATAACATATTCTTCCATCCTTCATAAAAAATGTCTCCATTTATGGAATTTTATGAATATGATCTTGCATCCATCACATCACCCTTGAAAGTGACTAAAAAGGTTCAAGTAATAGAGAACCACATAAGACACCAACAACAGGTTCTCAAACTATTGAGGGATAACTTGGTTATAGCACACAATATGATGAAACAACAAACAAATCAACATCGCAGTGAAAGGGAATCTAAGGTGAGGGATTGTGTATTTTTTAGGATACAAACAGATCAATAAATGTCCCCCAAACAAAAAAATAAGGACAATAAACTAGCACCCAATTAGTATGGCCCTTATGTGGTGTTATAGATGATTGGAAATATGGATTATAGATTGGGTTTGTCTCCATCTCACATGTATATTGAATATTCCATGTGTCTTGCTTAAAGAATGTAACTTGTGATAGGATCCAAATCCAAAATATTTACAAGAGATTAATGAAGAATGGAAAATGATACAAGAAAACTCCAATGATATATTTCCATACATTGGCCAACATTATTTCTCCACAAACCCTCAAGATAGAAGGATATATCGGTAACAATGTTCATTGATTTAGATAATACCCATAAATTCATCAATTAAAAATTAACAAAACCTATCAATTTCTTTGTATTTCTAGCACCAAACTATAGTTCCATGATTATTAGAGAGTATTTATTAGATAACCCCATGATTTCAATCTAAATGGGTGGTATCGACGTATTAATTTTCATGAGATTATCCTCATAAGTTAAGGAAATTGAGCTCAGAGGCATCCAAGGGGAAAAACAAGGAAATTGTCAAGGATGTAAAAACTCAATTGTCCTCTAAATTTGACATAAAATATTTTGATGCTACAAATGTTACTTTAGGAATGGAAATTAAAAGAGATCAAGCAAATAGGAAACTCTAGTTGAACTAGAGGAAATACAATAATGGAGTTTAATATACTGAAACATAAACCAATCAAGTTCCCTATTCGTAAAGGCTAAGGTTATATGTAAATTAGTGTCCCAAAACATATGAAGAAGAAGACAACATGTCCAATGTTTTGTATGCTAGTTTTGTTGGTAGTTTGATGTATGCAATGGTATACAATAGACTAAATATTACATATTTAGTGGGAATTTTGAGTGAGTATATATCAAAACTGAGGAGGATTCAATAGCTATAAAATGGGTTTTCAAGTATTTGTGTACGACTACAAATTATGGAATTTACTACGAAGCAATGTTTTGAGTGGACAAAGTGTTGGATATATATACATGGCTTTGTTGACATAAACTAGCCTAGAGATATGGATTGTAGAAGATCTGTAAGTGGTTATGTGTTTAACCTATATGGAGGAATAATCATTTAGATGAGTAAGATACAATTTGTAGTTGCTATCTCAACTACAAAAGCTAAATACATGGCATCGACTCATGCAAGTAAGGAAGTTGTATGGTTATAGAGATTGTGCTTGGGTATTTGTTTTATAAAACAAGTTGTAAGGTTAGTTTGTGATAGTAAGAATACAATCTTTCTGACAAATAACAACTCTAAGAAAAAAAATATTAATGTTTAGTATCACTTTATGAGAGGCGTGGTTGATGATAAGAATGTATTCTTAGTGAAGGTGGACACCTTGAAGAATCTTTCATATTCATTAACAAAGTTTGTGAGCATTAAGAAGTTTTCTTGGCGTAGAGAACCAATGGGCATCATTGGCCTACTTTGTTGATCATGTAATCCTATGACCCCCTTAATGCAAAGAAAAAAACAAGTGGAAGAATGGTAGGTGTGTGTTATATTCATTGCATGATTGGACCCTTGTAGGCATCATATATTATACATTTATATGGGAGAAAGGGTAAGTCGAGGATGCAACCCCTTAGAAAAAAAAAAGTGGGTTGTTTTTATCTATTTTTTGCCTTTTTTATGTTTTTTAACCAATGGTTTTTTGGCCCATTGTAATGTAATTTTGGTCAAGGAATCTAATCAAGGTCAATGGATTAGAGTTTTTGATGCCATAATATATTAAATATCATATTGTAAATGATGAAGTTTGGTTACAACGACAGTTAGAGGTGAAATTAGAAATATTTTGTTGGTTTTCTGGGCTAAGGGTTTCTAGAATAAATCTCTTAATATTATGTGTGATTGTCACTATTTATTTTTCTATTTAGAGAGAGAGAGAGAGAGAGAGAGAGAGAGAGAGCATGAACGTGTGAGAGGAAAGATGTTTGACCTCGTGGAGTTAGTTTCCCCATCTTAGATAAAATGACACATCTATCTAGTACTAGATTATTGAGTGCAACTCCCAATGTGATTAAAATTACTTAGTACATTATTATTGATTTAACCATCATAAACTTTAATTGAGATCTAATATTATTCACATTAATCATCCCATCACACAACATCACAATTATGATTATATTGATTTTTAAGTTGAAGGCATTTTTCTTTGCGGACCTTTGATGTTCAAATGTTGTTCACTATAGCGAATCAATGAGCTTAATTTTTGTCTTCCTCCCACCTATCTATATTTGACAGATGGAACCTTTGTACATTGTTATTGCATATGTAATGTAGTTACTGGGCATCGCCTGTGTGGTGATACAAAACTCATTTTCACTTACGGGAACATCAGGGATGACTTCTCTACTCGTTGATATCTATCCATATCGTAAAAGATTCTTTGGCACTAAAACTCAAACCTTGCCTCAAAACCCTAAGCCCTCTACAACTTCAATAACCTCCACGCCCAAGTATATGCACAAGGCTTGCAAATCCACAAGGATCCTAAATGAAATAAACATATTGAATTGTAAGACACGGACACCCACATCCAAATGACAACATAAATTTGGCTCACAAAATAGTTTCAATGCTTACAAAGCTCCATAGCATGACCAAAATCAATGCTTATTGAGCTCAAATGGGAAACAGAGAACAGAAAGATCGCAAGGAACTGAGAACATACCAGATTGGACTTTAAAGATTCAAGAAACACCACAAGACCTGATCTTGATACTTGCTTGAAGCTCAAGAGAAAACCAGTTGATTGGTATTAATATGATGTAGCAATGGCGTCCTATGGTTCATTCGCATGATTCGCAAGGTCAACATTTCGTTCAAGTGAAAGGAACACATTCAAAGCTTGAAGTGGTCGCACCAAATCATCACCCTCCACAAGACCGCCATTGAGGACTACATCGACAAACAACATTGCAAACTTCCGCATGTGTTGCACATAGTCAATGATTCCATTATAGGATGTTGTTGCAGTTGTTAGACTGGTGTCATACCTCAGCGTTAACTCTCGTAGTCGCAGTGCCCTCCCTCTTGGGCTAGATTCATTGACATCTAGGAGGATCAAAGCACCGTTCTCGGGAAATTTGAGTAATCATGATGAATGTTAAAGCATATTGGGCACATTAACACGGGAGATTATGTCAAGACAAGTGTGGCACATGGGTGGCATGATTGACATGTGGATTTTGAAGCATGAAGAACAATGCTTGGGTCATTGCTTACCTCTTTTTATCAAATTAAACTGACCATCAATATCATAATTATCCATCATATCTAACCAGTATCTAAGAGATGAAAATGCACACACTTGTGCCATAACTTCCTCATTAGGCTCAACGAATGTCTATACAAATGAAATTTTTCGTAATTTTATCAGTACCCAACACAACATCTCGCCTTTGCAACCATTTATATGAATTCATGACATTTAAACGGGCTAAAAAATCTAGAAAGATAAAGACACGATTCATTCCCTCATTTTTAGGATCTTCGACTAGAGTGAGATCCTCAATATTATCAATACCAAAACTTGTTAACATTTCTCTTAGTTGAAAAAACAAAAATAATATCAATTATAAAAATGTTCTAGATTACACATTAAAATATTTTGTTCAATTAAGTAAAATGGATGGTAGATTGAAGCATGAAAGCTTACAACATCCTTTGTCCATGTCGTGCATATATTTCCCAAGAAACATGTGCCACTGTCCTCACTGGGTGCAACCCCACAAACTTTACCTTTAACCTGTAACACAGACACAACATATTTGTTAGATACTTGAGCAACTTAAATCAAGGCTAAGGATCACATTGCACATAAATCCCTGTCAAACAATGAACCAAAGAAGCACCTATGGATTCTTGAGTTATGTGCAAGCATGCTTAGCTTGATCTTGCAACATAGCCTGAAAATTTGTATCTGTATCTTGCACATCAAGCACAGGAGGGTCCAGGGATTGATATTGGACATCACTTCAACACGATTGACACTTCGATTTTTTCCCCTATTTTTCTATTCTTGACTTCTTAAGCTTTCGGCACTCCTTTTCACCTCTCGATACAATTGCTAATTTAAATTCATTGCACCCAACTATATAACACAACCAATATTTAACATACTGAAAAAATAAATAAATAATAATAAAATAAATAAATGAAAAATGATGTAGTTTTTTTAATTAATTAGATAGGGGGATTTTAAACTAGTAACCTTCAATAATATACCCTATCATAGATTATTCTCCATATATTTAAAAAACTTAATAAGTTTGAACTGCATATTTGAACAACAATAACTTTTTTATATAAAATTTAAAAAAAAATCGACAACATTAAAAAGAGCCCATTAATTAATTGATGAATAAAATTAACAAGTGTAGAATACTTTGAATCCACAATTTTATATGCGAAAGCGATGGAACTCAACTTTATGCGATTCAAGCAAGTGGGCATGATATGTTTGGATTCCTCTTCATTAAAAGGAATTATTAGAATTAGAATTTTACTTTTTGAATAATTTCGTACTCAAGTTCACTTGAGGCGTAAAAATTGCCATACTATCTCATGAATTTATTCATTCCCTAAGGAATATGGATACAATTTTATCTAATATTAAATGTTAATATTATTCATTAAAATTTATTAATTTAATTTTTAAGTTTTAATATTATGGAAGTGTATTGGGTTTAGAGTATATTTTAAAATTGTTTTTGTTTAGTTAGGAGTTCGTTTTTTAGACATAAACAAATAGGTTAATGGTCTAAAACTCAAAGGCATTTAGCTCGAGTGAAAGCATACGCCTTACGGATCACCAACAAATTATTTCAAGCGAAATAATTTTTCTTAAATAACAATAATAAACCAACATACATTCACAATTAACCACCAAAAATAATTATCCTCACTACTAATTTAATATTTACATTATAAAAAAATTTCTTACATCAAAAACTAAAAAAATATACCAACTAATCTACAAATTTTGAATAACCATGTTTTATTGTATTCTTATAAAAGTCATACCTCTTCTTTTCGTTATGTGCAAACTACCTTTATAAAGGTTTACGGTATTCTCAAGTTATATAATATCATTCCATTCACTTTTGGGAAAGGAGATCCTTTGAAGTACCATATATTCTAATAAAATCATTAAAAGGGACAACTATGTTATACAATTTGAAGTACCATATATTCTAATAACAACTATGTTATACCATTAATTCATCACTGCTTAGCGCATCCATTCAATTCTTTTTAAAAAGAGATATAATAAGGTTGAAGAAGAATTTGATGCATATTTTCAGCACCCACTTCATACTCTAATAGAAATAAACATATTAAACATATCCATGATTGGTTTTTCTTGAATTTTTGTATTTAATTTGATGTATTCCCTGGATTATTGATTTGGCTAGTTTATATACAAGTGAAAGGAAAATTACATGACATCACTTATTAACACAAAGTAAATATAAATTATCGAACACAAAATGGATGATGGTTAATATGTTATTTATTATGTCTGTCACAACAGGTATTATGTATTAGGTTTCAAGGTTGATTATTTAATAATTTGGTTAATCATATAAATAATTTCTAATTTTATAAAGCGAAATTTTATAACTTAATTTTGTATTTTTTACAGAAAATTATATTAGTATTTTTTTTTTTCACAGAAAAAATAGCGAACTTTTTATTAAAAACAGATAGTTACAAAGTGTATGCAAAGCATTGCAAACAGACTTGTTTTTCACCATTATGGGTGAAAAGAAGTCACGACTGAAAATCAATACATCCTAAAAGAGAGTATGTGCACTAGTGTCATCAACCAATTAATTGGAACAAAGCACCTCCGCTTGAGAAAACAACCTCTCGGGAACTGATTCACACAGAGAGGATCAGTTAACATGATGAGACGGAGAGACCAAAAGAAAAAAGCAACGAACAATGTCCCCAATGCAAATCATTGATTAGAAACAAAACAGTGAGGGCACTCAGCGACCCGGGTCTCCTATTTGAAGGAAACAACCCATGAGCCCTGGAGAAAAGCAGTCTCATCAACCAAAAAATCTGAACCAAACGCCTCCACCTGAGAAAACAACCTCCCGGGAACTGATTCACCAGAGAGGATCAGTGAACAAGTTGAGGCGAAGAGACCAAAGGAAGAAAGCAGCGAACAACGTCCCCAAAGCAAATCAAAACAGTGAGGGCACTCAGCGACCCGGGTCTCCTCTTTGAAGGAAACAGCCCATGAGCCCTGGAGAAAAGCTACATGAAAGAAGTATAAACAAAAAGAAAAAGAAAACAAACTATGTACATGAACAAAATAGATTCTGGTAAATCAAAAGTTAAGCGAAAATGGGTTGTTCAATTGGACGAAACAACCCATTTTCTTCCTCCAAAACTGTCCAGGACCCCGAATCTAGATCAACACCCTCTTTGGAAAGACGATCAGCTTCATAATTTCTTTCCCTATAGATATGGCAGAGAGAGATCGTCGAGAACCGACATTTAAGGCGTAAGACCTCTTTAAGCAGAGGGAGCAAGATGAAATTCCTGCAATGATGAGTCCCGTTAAACCATTTTACAGCGTTCATTGAATCCCCAAAGATTTGGACTTCTCGCACATTCCTGAGGATAAGCCAACAGAGTAGGGAGTGAAGGGCTTTCAATTCTGCAAAGTTATTGGTTCCGTGTCCAAGACCGACAGAAGCTTTAACAACCTTTTCCTCTGATAAATGAATAATCAGGCCAGCCCCACAGCGACCATTAATATCTGAGGCACCGTCAAAATAAGCCCACGACATTGAATATCTAATAAATTCTTGGCGAACAGCTCTAGAAGTAGGAGGATCCAGTGGAACAGGGATACTTTCATAAATAGTAGCTCCTTCTGTGGCAAGACAACCTATCGGGAAAATAGAATCCTTAAAAATAACTTGATTCCTTGCAAGCCAGATCCCCCAGGTAATGAGCAGAGAAATGGATCTCTCTCTGTCATTTGTGGCTTCATTCCACCACCTCTGCCAGGCTTCCAAGAGCCCCTGTCGTTCCCATCTGAAAGGAATTTTTAGCAGCCTTAACATTTCGGCCCAAAGGCTAGTGTTAAAAGGACAGAAAAGGAACAGGTGCTGGGCTAATTCGACACTATATTTACAGAGAGGGCACCATCCAGGACAAATCCTACCTCTTTTTTGAAGAAAATCCCACGTAGGGACTTTCTGGAGCAGAACACACCAGAAGAATAATCTCGATTTGGCTGGCCCTTTTAATTTCCAGAGCGGTTTGAACCACCAATCCGGATTCTCCGACCCTTTTTGAGACATCATCCATTTATAGCCCATCTTTGGGGAATAAAGCCCATTCTGGGCAAAGACCCATCTGAGTTCATCCAGAGAGTGAGAGAGCCTGACTGAGGAGTTGAGGAGGTCCCTTCTGAATAGGTCCCATTCCTCCAGCCATTCTTCATCCAAATGTAAATCTCTTCCCTGAATCCATCCTTGACTCCAAATGGATGAAGCCTGAGGATCAGCCACCTGATTTAGAGTGTATAGCCCCCTGTCTTTTAAATCCGAAACCAAACCTTGAGAAGGGGAGAAAATCTCAGTACAACCTATCCATGGATCTCTACCCAGCCTGTTCTGAGTTCCATCCCCCACACTCCAATCTAAGCCCTTATCTATAATTTTGACAGAGGCAACCACAGCTTTCCAGACCACCGAAGAGTTCTTGCAAGTCTTTTGCGGCAATCTGATCCATTCTAGCATTGATAGCGGATCAATATATTTTCTTTTAGAAACAGAAGTCCACGGGTTCTCAAAAGAAATGAGCCTCTAGCTGAGCTCTGCTGCTAAAGATTTGGAGAAGCAATCAAGATTTTTTATACCCCAACCTCCCCACTCTTTAGGGTGAGCCACTTTATCCCAAGCAATCCATGGGGTAACTTTCTCTGACTTGGACCCCACCCAAAGGAACCTGCTGCATAATTTGTCAATTGAGGATAAGATTCCTTTGGGAACCCAAGTCAGACTAGCCCAGTAGACTGGGATTTCCATCAGAACATATTTAATTAACACTAACCTTCCTGCCCTAGACAGCCACTTGAAACTCCAGTGTTTCAGTTTGGATTCAATTTTTACAAGTATCCATTTCCAATCTTTGATCCTGTAATTGTCGGGCTTCAGAAAAAACCCCAGGTATTTAAAGGCATCCTCCAGCGTTTTGACTTCGAAATTTAGGACCAGCTCCACTCTACGCACAAGCTCTCTGGACATACCTACACATGTGAGAGTGGATTTTCTCTCGTTAATGCAGAGACCTGTAGCCTTCAGGAAAAGGTCCAAAATCTTCTTGAGCATCCTACAGTCCTCTAGACTTCCATTGTTGTACAGGATAATGTCATCCACGAAAAGGAGGTGGGTGACCCATAAGTTTACCGTAACTTCAATGCCTTCGAGAGTCCCTTGTCTTTTAGCATCCTAAATCATAAGGTTGATGCCATCTACTGCCAACAAAAACAAAAGTGGAGAGAGCGAACAGCCTTGACGTAGGCCACACTCAGGACTAAAAAAACTGGAGGCCGCTCCGTTGATCAGCACATCTATCGAAGAGGAAGAAACACAACTCATAACCTATCTCACAAAATCATACCTAAAACCCAGATGTGTTAGCAGAAGCCTGAGATACAGCCAGTTGATTCTGTCAAAAGCCTTTAACACATATTTCATTAAAAATGGAAACATTTTATTACAAGGGCATCACTTAAATTGAGTTTTTTTGGTTATTTTAAAATTCCAGATCCACTATTTAATTCCAAATTTAATGAAATATGTGTTCTTTGACAAATCGATTTTCACAACTGCTCCTTTTTTTTCCAATTTTTAGACTATGAAGAGTTTCTTGCACTACTCCAACTGCTTCATGAATTTGTTTGCCATCTAGAAAGCCAAATTGCTCAGGTGAAATATTTCTGGAGAGGACAGGTTTAAGCCTGGAGGCAATAACTTTTTCAATAATTTTGTAAACACAGGTGCACAGTGAAATGGCCCTGAATTCGTCAAAAGAAACCAGGAGATCCGATTTGGGAATGAGAGCTAGAAATGTAACATTGAAGGGATTTGGGATTGTACCTGTACGCCGGGAATCTTCCACAACTGCCACTAGCTCGTCTCCAATGAATTCAAAAATATGTTGGAAAAATTCAACAGTCCAGCCATCTGGGCCTGGACTTTTGTCCTTTTTCATTGACTTGAGGATGTCTTCTACCTCCTCCTTCGTGATAGGTGCCATGATAGAATCATTTCCTTCCTCCTCTATGAACCTTGGTAAGAACTGCGCTACTCTTATAACTTCTGCAATAGAAACTTCCTTTATTGCTTTGTAAAGATTCTTGAAGAAATCGACCCCTAAAGAGGCTAGATCTTCAAAAGAACGCGCCTATTCACCTTGACTTTCTTCATTTCCCAAATAGTATTTGAATTTTTCCTTCCTTTAGCGTAATTCTGAAAAAACTTGGTGTTGTCATCCCCCGCCTGCAACCAGATCACTCTACTTTTTAAACGCCATCTTTCCTCTCTTTGTTGAAGGATTCTCCTCCTTTCCCGCTCCAACTCTTGTAGTCTAGCCCAAGCTTCTATTGTTCCATAGCCATTTCCACCTGGGGCTTCCGGGAGGGCAATCTCAGAATTTACATTTTCCAGCGTTTCTTCATCCTTCAGTTTCTTTTGGAGGGCTCATTGTTTAGAGGCAACCTTCATCCTTTTTAAATTATCCATAAAATTTTGACTGCGACTCTCATCTTCACTGAAAGCATCTTTCTTCCGAGTGTTATGGAATAGACTGATATAAGTTGCATCCGAGAGCCAAGAGGCATTAAATTTAAAGGGGGTGCCCGGTTTGGTAAAAGCTCCTTTCACTTCCAGGAAGACTAGGAAATGATCCGATAGACCACCTTCCCCAACCCAATGTCTAAAAGCCTGTAAATTTTCTGCCAGCGATTCACCGAGTAGAAAACGATCCAGTTTCTTCCCAATCCATTCTTTTGCAATTCTTTGATTCCTCCACGTTGGGCACAGCTTGAGCAGAGGGACGTCCACCATGTGAGAAGAAGCCAATTTATTTTGAAAGAAATCAGAAAGGGGATCGGCCCTGGCTCTGACCCCCCAAGATTCTGACACCCCCAAAGAAAAATTAAAATCTCCCCCAACTATAAGATTTGGGTGCGATAGAAAGGACTTTGCAAAGAAAGAGTTCTAGAATCTCTCCCGATCCAAGACAAGACCATAAACATTAAGAATATGAAACGGGATGCAGAGTTCGTTGGAATAAAGTTCCACTACCAAGACATTTTCCGATCCCCAGGAGGAGATCTCCCATAGGAAATTTGCGTTGAAGCCCAGATCCACTCCTCCCGAATGACCATTCACATCAATGGCATGGAAGGTCCAGCCCGGAAAGAGCTTGACGAGACATCCTGTAACTTCTTCCCCCTTCCCTAGAGTTTCTTGAATCAGGAGAATGTCAGGTTTGTTGGTCCTGACCAGATCCTTCAGAGCTATCTTTTTGGGCAAACTAGCTAGACCCCTGCTATTGTAGGATAAGATGATAATCGGGAAACCTCAGGGGGTGTCCGCTTTGCTCTAAGCACCCTTGGCAGAGACATTTGTTTCCCACCAGCAATATCAATGACAACCTTCAACTGTGCCTTCGACAAATTTGATTTCCTTCCTCTTAGCTTCCTCGGGCCTGTTGTCACCATGTCCAACTCGAGACCTCCCACAGCAAGCCCTTTCCCTTTTCTAGTGGCCAGAGATCTGAGATTTTACGGGGCTTCAGGGCTCCAAACACTAGAAGGAATAGAGAAGGCAGCATCTGTGGGACTAGAAGTCAGCTTTGGAGAGGGTGGAATAGTCATAATAACACTATCTGAAGAGGCTAGGTCCTTCATCGAGTTCGGCAGATCTTCCACGAACTGCCTGAAGGGGCCAGACTCATCACAACACGTTTGAGATAAATCAATAGAATAGCATATGGAAAGAGAAGGGGATAGAAGCGAACTAGCCTGGGCCACCCCTGCCATTTCAAGAACTGCTGAGGTTCCCATGAGAGACATTAGAGTTGAGATAGCCTTACTTGCTATAAACCCAGGTTGTTCCTGTTCAGTTTCCTTCGTTTGTTCCGGACCAGACCCCTGAACTTCTGCCTGAAGACCGCACCACTAATTTTCCTCCAGATTTTTTCCTTTTCTCTTTTGTCTTCGACGGCGCTGGTGACCTAGAGGACACTCCCGGGCCAAATGTCTGTGTTTGTGACAATGATGGCATCTGAAAGGGAGATTTTTGTAGTCCAGGGTCTGTAGGAACTCTAGACCTTAATACTTCAGGTTCATAGCATCTGCCAGACCTTCTCTGGGATTTAAGCTTACCAGGATACGAGCGACACTCCAATCATGAGTTCTAAGATATGATCTATCAATATCGAGAAACTTCCCCAGGGTATTACCCATTGAAGTAAAGGCTGAGTCAGTCCAGAATTGCATAGGGAGACCCGGTAATTTGACCCAGACTGGTGACTCAACCGATTTTTCTTTCTCAGCATCAAACAAGGGCGTCCACCTTCTGAATAAGATTGGCCTTTTCCCGAAGCTCCAATGCTTTTCCAACACCCATTATGCGTGCTCCTTTTGGCCAAACCGAATGCAAAACCAACCTCTGACCAGATTCTTGATCTCTTCTAGCTGTCCCGAAGCTTCTTTCCATTCTGCCTGCGCCCAGTCCTTGATGGAGTCAACCGAGAACTTTTTACCACAAACTCTACAGACTAAGAAGGTTTCTGAGGCTTCCATTGCCTGATCTATACTAATATTCACTCCAAAAACGCAGCTGAGCCGCTCCTCCTTCTTTCTGATAGGTTTGTTCTTCTTTCTCTTCCCTCCCACAGCCTCCATCTGAGTTCCTCCCTCTCCTGGATTATTCTTTGCAGGAGCATCAGTTTCTTCTGCCTCATGTAGCTCAGTGTGCCTTCCAACAGGGTCTCTGTTTTCTTCAAACACCCCCCCAACCGTCCTATTTACCCCAAACTCAGAGGCAACAGCTAGTCTTCGTGTTTGACCCTTTATTCCGAATCCTTTAGGGTCCCCACCTTCCTCTTCACTAGACGAGTTACCTCGACAAGCTGGGGAGCATCCTTTTCAAAGTAGGGTTTGATGCAAGTATCCTTTCCTGATCGACTTTTTTCAACCCACCTCCTTCCACCTCCTCTTCAAGCAGAAATGAGTCCACTGCGCTATTTGGAAAGAAGAGTTGCAGGTTTTTCTCAGATACTTCATGTCCCCAACAAGCAAGAAGATCTTCAAGAGCTCGTTCTATGTCCACAGATTCACTTTCATGAACCATCTCCCGCTCTACACGATGACCTGGATCCATTTAAAGGTTGTGATACAGTAAAATGATCCTCCGGATAGAACCTTGTGCCTTCTGACCTGTAAATTCCAGTTCCCATAAAATCTAACTTTCTTAATGCCGTCAGTCTGATTTCCATGGCAGAATAAAACCGAAACCCGCCATTTTCATCATTCAAACCTCCTTCCCTCTGGTTCGCCCGCCATTTTTTCTCCCATACTTGATAAAATTTCAATTCTATCGGTTTCTTTTGCATTAAAAGGAAGATCCTATATTAGTATTTATTTTTAATATTATTGGTTTTAAATTTGAACATCTTATTAGTTATGCTTTTTATGTTGCAATAAATTCATAGCATAGTTTTTAACATTTAGGGTAGGTCAGCCACTGAAGGTTTGTAGTCCTTCCAGAGGCCAACTACCAAAGTTGGTCATGTTCCTTTATGACTTGTGACCATAGGTATACGAAGCTTCGTCCTGTGATTCGACATCCCCTACAGATATTCTCATTAATTGCACATTTGACTTGAAATGTCCTTTCTCTCTTAGAAAATCCCAATGAGGCTATTACCACTAGTTTCACATGACCACCATGTTTTTCATCTCTGTGCACAGGAGTACGGGCTGAAAACTGCGAATGATGGCAAATAGCACCATAAATAAACCTTCTAGCTTTATAAATAATCATTTCAGGCTTCTCTTTTGTTTTCCCATACATGTTAACCTTTTGAATAGATAATGCAAAAAACGTCTTCTTTAAATAATATTAATTTACTTTCAAGCCTTCATTTATATGTTGCAAGTTGCACAGTGATAATGATGCTTAAACATGAATCAATGAAGGGTAGAAAAATATTTGAAGTATTACTTAAGTGGTAGGCAATGACATTAGATATGAACACAATATTTTTACAAGAATTTGCAGGTCAAAATCAAATGTCTTAAGACCATAAGTGTTCCAGTAATACTTAGTGTTCACGTCAAAGGAACCATTTTCTTAGCTTTTATTCTTATTTATTTATAACATACTTTGCTATTTGGATACATCTAATCTTTCCATATATATTATTATGCCTATATCTACAGCTAGCAGGCATTACGCATTGTGTTGGCCACCTAATAATTTGATCTCTCATTAAAATTAAAATTAACATATTAAAATTAACAAGCACAAAACTATAGTCCATACATCATACAATTTCTGACTGGAATCGTCCACTGCCCCAAGAGGAGTACACTTTAACATTGATTACACAATAAGATAAATAAGATAAATAAGTTTGCATCAAATAAAATTCTAGATAATTACAATAAATTATTTTTTTAAAATAATTTAAATAGCTTTCTTAATGTTTACATTAGACTTAAAAATCTAATTTTTAGTCCACTCAGCGACTAATTTGAAGCCAAATGCATATCCAATGTGTTATACTACTTGCGACATGATAATAAGTTCACTTATTTACCATACCATTGATTAATAGATCATATATGTATTAAATCACTTCTTACATATGCCAAGCCTTTTTTTAATTTGCAATATTTCAACATAACACAACCAAAGGAAAAGGAAAATAATATACATATTGCAATAAAATGTTTAGTGTTGTTATATGGTTATAACCATCTAACACCATCCAATATGGAATTGACCCATATATCTTGTTATAAGTCATACCCAAACACATATCCATTTTTTGTCACCCATTTCTTGACATTTAGAACTTACAAAGTGCATCTTATAGAAGTAAGTATTTATGTTCATTGATATCAGTTAAAGATATATTGTAGTATATAATATATAATTTAATATACATACTATAATATATATTGGCATATATAGTGGTCATTATACATGTTATGTGTGCACACATAATCACATACATTGGTTTTGTGTGTTAGTGGGATGAAAATAAATAATTTCTTATGATTATGAGAATGGATATGCATAAGGGTTATATGAGTAAATAGATAAGTCAATTTCAAGTATCCATTTACAAAATTAAAAATTATATTTATAATATCAATATATCTATAATATCATGAGTGGATATATTTATCTACTCATATATCTCCTATGAGTGGATAGATAAGTGAGTCAAATTATAGTGAATAAGTGTACACAAATTTGAACTTTAATTTTATTATAACAAGTTCACTCATTTACGATACCATTGATTAATGGATCATATATCTATTAGATCACTTTTTCCATGTGTCAATACTTTTTTTAGTTTGCAATATGTCTACACTACACAACTAAAGGAAAAGGAAAATAACATACATATTGTAGTAAAATGTTTAGTGTACTTTAAGCGTTCTAACCATCTCACACCATCTTCTATGAAAATGACCAATATATTTTGTCATAAGTAACTCCCAACACATATCCCTTTTTTGTCACTCATTTCCTGACATTTAGAACTTAGAAGGTGCATCTTATAGAAGTAAGTATCTATGTCTAGTGTAATTGCGTGTGTTAGGGGATGAAAATAAATAATTGCTTATGAGAATGGATACGCATAGCGGATATATGAGTGGATAGATAAGTTAATTTCAAATATCCACTCATGAAATTGAAAAATATATCTATAACATCATGAGTATATATATCTATCCACTCATATATCCCTTATGAGTGGATAGATAAGTGAGTTAGATACATATATGTGAACAATCATATGATTAATTAATCATATTAAATGTAGTTTTTAACAATTAAACTTGAGTGAATCGAAGAAGATGGTAATTGATCCCTTGAATTTGGAGTGTGGATTAGCTAGGATGGGCATTGACATCGTTTAAAGTAATCATGAATGAGAATATTAGATTTCCCTCTTAAAAAAAATTGACCTACTTGGTTGGACACACAAATTCTTTGAAATGTCATAACATCTCTTTTATGTGAAATAAAAAGTTATTGAATTGATGTGTAGAGGAAGACAATGGTGTTTGCATGTATTTGCATGGGAATAACAAAAATGTCAACATTGATCATGCTTAAACTATTTCATAAGAGGTCACTCATGAGTGGATATATGATGTATAATTAAAAAATATTGATATTATAGTTCTATGGTTGTGATTGTGTTTTGTAATGATTATTGTTATTTATTCATGTGTTGATGTATTTAGACAAATATCTTAAATTTTTCAATGCACTTCATATCTAGTTAACCATATGCAGTGTCAATTATGATTTCTTGTATAATACATCTAGTTGCATTATATCCTTGGATTTATCATGCACTCAAAAGGAACAATTTCCTGAGGGAAAAACATTTTTTAGATTACACAAATATGAGTAAATATTTGTAATGTATATAGGGAAGATAATTAATAAATCTAAAGTAGTCATAATCATAGAAGAGGACTACTTGGAAGTTAATGGGTAATAAATAAATCCATTAGGTAGTTAAGATGTCATAACATAATAATAAGGGGTAGCTAGGATAAATGCATATGAATGCTTATGAGAAAGTATAAATACACATTATATCATTGTATTGGATATGTTGGATATATTATTTTGTAACAAGCATGGCTTTTGTATTGATTCCTTACATAAGGAATATTTGATGGTTTTACCCTACTTTAAGGGTTCTTTGTATATTCGTGTGTTGTTTATGATTTGAATATTTAGTTTTTTCTAAAGATATGGATTTAATTCTCAAGATTAATGGTTGACCTTTTATATTTTGATATGTTACATATGAAGGTTTAGTACAAGTGGTATTAGAGCAAGGGTGAAAATTTGACTATGGATAGTTATATGTTGCATTATATTTTCATGCTATAGATATGGATGATGTGGACATTATTTCAATATATCCTTGGATGGACTTAGTTGGTACACTTAGTATCAATGTACAAAAGAATCTTTTAAAGCTTTGGTATGAGAAAAGAAAAATGCATTGCAAGATATTTCTCTTACTAAATAAGAAGGACCCAAGACACATGGGCTTCACTAGGGGAGAAATACCATATCATGTGTGTTCATATTAGGAGATATATATTGAGGAAAAAATGACATAATATATTGAGCATATATTTGGGGGTAAAGGGTTTTTATATTGACAGGTATAAAAAATGGAGCTCAAAGTTAATGGAAAAAATATAAAGGGGTGTAAAAAATTGTTGGTCCCTATAATACTAGTGATTACCCCATTAATATTGTAGTTGCATCCCTTATTAATATTTTTGTGCCCCTATTATCCGCATATTGTTATTATTGTGCCCCATAGAATCCCTATATTGTTATTTTGTGGCTTTATATTATTATTGTTAGGTCGGGTAGGTTATGTTGTGACTCCTTAGACTCCTATATATAGAAAGGAGGTTTTGTCATTTGAATCATCCAAGAATTGTTCATTTATGTAATGTAAAGGAGGTTTCCCCCTCGAAGAGGCTAAATTCTAAGGCGTTGATCTATCTTTTCTATCTTTTCTTGAGCTGGTTTCATAACATTTGGTATCAGAGCTTTGGATTCTAGGGTTTCGTTGCTACAAACAGGCCATCGTGGCATTTTCGCTATAAATTTTTTTCTGCGACGTTTCAGAAGCTAAAAGACAAACCCATTTTAGAATAAATCGCGTTGAATCCTGGGTCTAAATTTCAGAGCTGTTCGCACTATATTTGCGGAGATATGATCTGAGGAAGTTGGTCTTCTTGCAGACTCCTGAATTTCATTCCAAACAAGTGACATAGGGAATATCGTCATAACTTTCTCTCTGAGCATCTGATTGAAATTTCATAAGAAGGTACAGAAAGAGGATGGACTGTAGTTTCTTGTATATATTTTTTAGAGCCAAAGGTCGAAACCATGACTCGTGGCATGTCATACTAGTTCGCTCTACTGAACTAGTCTATAATCAGGTCACCATGGGAGATTTTGCATAACTCTTCCTTGGAGAATCCAATTTGGATCAGATTGACGGCATTGGAAAGAGGAAACAGAGGGTTATTGTAGGTCACAATTTCAGAAATGGATGATCTGAAAGTACAGAGATACATCAGAGGCAATATCGAGCTCCTACAAAGTGAAAAAAGGCGTGTAGATTCTTTTAAATTTTTGCTTAAGATTGGTTTGAAAATTTATTTTGAAGGAATTCAAAGGGCATAGTAGAACATTATTATCGGTAACGGATGCTCCGAGGAAAGAAAATGCAAACACCTAGTAAGGAACCTGAAAGCCCTAGCATAACTCATGAAGAAGAGGAAGAAATGCTACATGATATATCAAAATTACAAGAACAAGTGCAACAAATGTCACGCTCACAAAAGCTAACATAAGCTAAGATAAATGGCATGGAATCTAAGATAAAGGGTGTGGAAGCTAAGATGGACAATTTGAAGATGGATTTGAAGACAGACATGGAAGAATTGAAGATAGATTTGAACACAAACTTGAAGACAAACATGACAGATATGAAGACAGATTTGACAAATTTTCTACAAGAAAAACTTACTAATGGTGAAAAGGTAGTAAAGGAAACTCATGATGCGAACAAAAGAAATGTTAATCATGATTCCATAGACTCTAATGTGGGATCGAAAACCCATCATATTCCAAAAATCGATATGAGCAAGTTTGATGGCAAGGATCCCGCAACATGGATATTACAGATGGAGCAATTTTTCGATCTCAATAATGTGCAAAACTCACAAAAGGTACGTATAGCAACTTAATATTTGGAACCAAATCAGTTTGTATCGTATCAGTGGCTTTGATCTCATAAAAAAATTATCACTTGGGAAATTTTTCTAGAAGAATTGATAGCACATTATGAGAAAACAAAAAGCAACACTTTTTTTAGCCAATTGATAAGTCTCAAACAAAAGGGTTCAATAATGGAGCACATTGAGGAGTTCCAAAAATTGAACATAAGGGTAAAAGATATTCCAGAGGAGCATAGGATGATGTGTTCATAGGGTCTTTAAAGGATAATATCCAACATGATGTTCACCTTTGGGAACCTGATTCATTAGAGAAGGAATTCAGGTTAGCAAGAAAAATGGAAAGCAAAATTATGGCAACCCCGGAAATCATACCCACTTCACACTATAAAGATGGAAATGTTTTGCCCTAATCTTCCACAAAGGCGACACCGGCCACAAATGGAAACAGAAAGAGCAAAAGGCCTTGTTACAGTTATATAAATATACACTAAAGCGTATAAGTGAGCGAAGAAAATATTTCTACATGATGTGAAGAGGAAGAAGAAAAGGAGCAAGAAAGTCAAAGAAGAGGAATATACTCCAGAACAAAGCCTAACGATAAAGAAAAATCGATCAACCATGATCTTGTAAAGCATTGGCATGAATTCCTACTCCTAAAACCATTCACAGATATAAGACAAATCAAGAAGAAAAAGGTGAATAGGTTGATTGATTCATTGTAGGGTAGCAAAAGAATTGGATTGCTTCCTATATCCAGCACCAGAGTGTCAAGTGATGATTGCAAATGGAGAACAATAAATTGCTCTGGAAAGTGCCATAATATCAAGCTATCCATGGGAGAATATGTATTGACTAGCCCAATGCTTTCCATTCCAATGGGAGGTGCTGACGTTGTACTAGGAGTCCAATGGCTACAATCCTGGGTACAATAGCTTTTAATTTTCAAGAACTTTTCATGAGATTTTCTATGGAAGGAAAGGAAGTTGAATTAAGGG
>APFE030272052.1:61781-72183 GCA_000404065.3 Pinus taeda
AATATCAAGCTATCCATGGGAGAATATGTATTGAATAGTTCAATTCTTTCCATTCCAATGGGTGGTGTTGATGTTGTACTAGGAGTCCAATGACTACAATATTTGGGTATGATAGATTTTAATTTTCAAGAAATCTTCTTGAATTTTTTTTGGGAAGGAAAGGAAGTTGAATTAAGGGGTATCGCAGAGAAACTGGGAAAGATAATAAGCTCTAACAGCATGACAAAGCTTCTAAATAAATAAAAATGGGGCGTAATTGCACAATTATCTTCACAAAAGGTTCCCACATCGAAATCATCTATTTCTCCATATCTCCAAAACGTTTTGGACAATCATTTCAAGGTATTTGAGACTCCCAAAGCCCCCCCACCTATTAGTGATCATGATCATGCTATTCATGTGATTCCAAGAAGTGTTCCTCCAAACATCAGGCCTTACATATATCCATATGCCCAAAAGAGAGAAATTGAATGTATGGTTACAAAAATGCTAGAGGCTGGTATAATTCAACCTAGTCAAATTTCTTTCTCTACTCTGGTAGTATTGGTGCACAAGAGGGATGGATCATGGTGCATGTGTCTGGACTATAGGGAGCTCAACAAGCTCATTATTAAAGATAAATTTTCCATTCCTGTCATTGATGAATTATTGGGTGATTTACTTCCCCAAGTTGGATCTTCGTTCAGGAGATCATCAAATCAGAATGAAGATTGAAGACATTCCAAAAACAACATTTATAATTCATGAGGGTTATTATGAATTTTTGGTCATGCCTTTTGGCCTTACCAATGCACCTTCTACATTTCAAGGTTTGATGAATTCCATTTTCAAACCCTTCATTAGAAAAATTGTGTTAGTATTTTTTGATGATATACTAATCTACAACAAGTCTTGGAAGGATCATGTTCAACATGTTGACAGGGTGCTCAAACTATTGGAGGAGAAACAATTATATGCATAAACCTCCAAATGTTTCTTTGGAGTAACAGAGGTAGAATATCTGGGTCATATTATATCTCATGAAGGTGTTAAGGTAGACCCTAGCAAAATTAAATCCATTAAGGAATGGAAAATATCCACATCCATAAAGCATCTGTGAGTATTTCTCGGGTTGACATGGTATTATCGCAAGTTTGTTAAGAATTATGGGAGAATAACAACACCTCTAATAACATTACTAAAGAAAGATGCATTTTCTTGGATTCCAGAAGCAACGAAGGCCTTTGAACATCTTAAAGAGGAAATGTGCCAAGAACCGGTCTTAGCTATGCCAGACTTCACAAAAACCTTTATTGTGGAATGTGATGCCTCAAGAAATGGAATTTGCGTTGTTTTAATGCAAGAATATAGAGCCATTGCTTTCAAAAGTCGTCCAATCAAAGGAAAGTATTTACACAAATCTATTTATGAGAAGGAAATGTTGGCAATACTACATGCACTTAAGAAATGGCGACCATACCTAATGCGAAGACACTTCAAGGTAAAAATAGATCATGATAGTATTAAATACTTTTTAGAAAAAAGATTATCTTCAAAAGAGCAACAAAAATGCGTCATAAAGATGTTGGGTTATGACTTTGAAATCATCTACAAAAAAAGGGAAGCCAAATGTTGTTGCAAATGCACTCTCAAGAAAGAATGAGGATGTGGAAGCATTACTTTGTGCAATTTCTATTATCTAACCAGATTGGATGAACGAAGCAAGGGATGAATGGAAGAATGATGAAGAAGTGTGGGCACTCATTCAAAATATACAACAAGATCCCAGTACATCTGATAATTTTAGCTAGAAAAATAGTTCGTTATGGTACAAATATTTCTTATACCTCTGTAAGAATTCCCAACTCTGATAAAATATTATTTTGGAATTGCACACCTCTCCCTTAGGAGGGCACTCATGATTTTTAAAAACTTAACATGGGGTTAAGAAGGATTTTTTGGGGATGGCCTTAAATCTAATATTCAAAAGTTTGTGGCGGAATGTTTGGTTTTCCAACAAAATAAAGTTGAGACATTAAGACCCTGGGTCTGTTACAACCTCTATCCATTCCAAGTCAACATTGGGAGGAGGTTTCAATGGCTTTCATCACAGTTTTACCCAAGTCCGAAGGAAAGAGTGTCGTCATGGTGGTATTTGATAGACTTACCAAGTATGCACACTTTCTTGCATTAGCTCATCCATTTAAAGACAATACAATTGCTACTGCATTTATGGAAACAATTCAAAAGATACATGGAAACCAAAAGATTATTGTAAGCGACAGAGATCCCATTTTCATTGGAAATTTTTGGACAGAATTATTTTCTTGTCTAGGAACTCAATTAGCTCATAGATCATCTTATCATCCTCAATCTAATGGGAAAATTGAGATAGTGAACAAATGTTTGGAAGGATATCTTCGTTTCTTTGTATATGATAAACAAACATAATGGGTCAAGTGGTTTCCTCTGCCTGAATTGTGGTATAACTCTTCCTTCCATACTGCAGCAAAAATGACCCCATTTATGGCACTTTATGGATATCATCCACCGTCCATCACATCATCTTCAAGATAAAATTTTAAGGTTCAAGCAGTGGAAGATCACATCGAGCATCAATAACAAATTCTCCAAGTATTAAAGGATAACCTCACTTTGGCATAGAATAGAATGAAACAACAGACAGATCAGCATCGCAACGAAAGAAGTTTTGATGTAGGTGACTGGGTATTTCTACGATGACAACCATACAAACATATGTCCCTTAAGCAAGCTAAGAAGGATAATAAATTATCACAAAAGTATTATGGTTCGTACAAGTTGTTATAAAATATTGGTACTATGGCATACAAATTGGAGCTTCCTGCATCTTCCTGAGTGTGCCCAGTTTTCCATGTTTCATGCTTAAAGAAGGTTATAGGTGTCAAGCTACCAGTTCAAACAATATTGCCAAAACTTGACGAGGAAGGAAAAACCATATTAGAACCTGAAGCAGTCAAAGAAACAAGAAATCGATAACTATGAAATTGATCAATTTAAGAGTATCTCATCAAATGGAAGAACTTACCCACGGAAGATTCCACATGGGAGGATGAGAATTTTATACAGAAGCATCTAGAACTACTCAAGCATTGAGGATAAAACTTTTTTGAAGGAGAGGGACATGTTAGGTCCCTATAATACTAGTGTATTTCCTTATTATTATTGCCATAGTAGCCCCTTAATGTTATTGTTGTGCCCATGTTGTGCCCATGTTGTCCCCATATTGTTATTATTGTGCCCCATAGAACCCCCCTATTGTTATTGCTATTACTAACATTATAACATGATTATTGTTATTACTAACATTATAACATTATTTCAAATATGTCCATCAAGAATTATTATTAGTTACCATCAAATAACATTTCATTAATCAATAAATAATTTTGTTCATTATTAATATTCATAATTATATAGTCTTTATTAATATCATTAATAATACTATTTAAATTTTATATTCAAATGTTCATATTAATATTCATAATTATAATAGTCCTTATTAATATTATTAATAATACTATATACATTTTATATATCATAATTATATAATATTTGTTAATAATACTTTATACATCTATATATTGATAAAAAATCCTTTTTTTTTTAATTGTCGGTCATTTTTCCACAAAATCATCCCTATTTATCATCTACCTTGGTTTGATCAGTTTTCCACGTCTCGTATTATCCTGAAGATGAACCACACTTGAGGGTTCGAAATGTCGATTGTCTAACAAACATTATGCGATGGATCCATAAAAATATTTGAAAAAAGTTGAATACTTCACATATACAAATACAACATCTGGAAAATAGTTTCTACAGATTGCCAAAGAGGTATAGTGGTAAAGGTTAAAAGATGAGAGTTTTCACGGTCCATTCTATTCAATTTTACTTAATGAAAGTATAGACAAAACTATGGAGCAACATCTGATTATTTATATTACATATTTCAAAAATAAAGGAAAATGCCAATGTGTGAAAAAATGCATTCACTTACTTCAAATTAAATATGGAATAACTAAATCTATGTATGATGTTGTAACAACTCTTCTAGCATAGATGGATCTGTCCTTGATGAAATTAGTTGGATTTAGATATGATGGGGCTTCTGCCATGAGGGATATATGTGAAGGTTTATCAATTAAATTATGTCGACATGCTCCTCATTTATTAAATATCCATTACATAGATCATCGAGAAGAATTAGCAGCAAATGACGCTTCATCTTATTTTCTAGAGTTGCAATTTATTTATAAATTCACAAAAAAATAGTATACTTTCCTCAGAAAATCTGCTAAAATACAAGGAGAACTAAAAGAATCAATGGAAACAATTCAAATCACTAGGTTAAAGGTGTTACAAATTCACTATATTAGGTGGTTGTCTAGAGGAATGAGCATGGGAACACTTGTTAAGCTCATGCCTGCTTTGTTAAAAGATTGGGAGTTAGAGGAGAAAAAAATTTATGACTTGGAAACAATATTTCAAATACAAATTTGCATCCATTTACTTGCAGATGTACTTATTCAGTTAAATAAGTTGAATCAAAGGTTCCAAGAGGATCGGGTAGATATTAATTCTATTGGAACTACATTAGATATTACAATGAGAATGCTTCATAAGCGGTTTTTAGGAGGCATATTTGGAGCCGATACCATGCACATATCATGTTTTTTGAAGAAAACACAAAAATTAACTCTTGATTTTTCAAATAGTGTAGGTGTGCTAGCATGTACATCCATTGAGGTTCATGAGTTGTCTTAATACACATAGATCAGGGACACTAGATGATTGCATTCTTTTGGGAATCAACTTTGTAATGAAGGTGATTGATTCTCTAAATATGAAGTTCACATATTTTCCAATATTTAATGCATTATGTTTTTTAGTCCTTTTCATTATTATGAGGAGATAGATGATAGAGATGCTTAAACAAGAAGATTGTTAACATGTTTATGTGAAAAATTCAGTTTGAGATTCACCTATTGTGGATGTAGCTAGATGTTTGGGTGTGTGATGGATGAGTTTGTTTGTACTATTTATAAATCATACCCAAAAAAAAAATATGCATGGAGTATGGGATATATGTGGAAATAAACCTTAATGGTTTAAAAGTTTTCCATATCTAATATGACTATGACAAACTATTCTTGTTATTCCAGCAAGTACAACATTATGTGAAAGAGGCTTCTCAAAATTAAATAGAATAAAAAGTGATGATAGATCAAGACTTTCTTTGGACACATTAGATGTGTTAATGTTTCTCTC
Organism: Pinus taeda; assembly: GCA_000404065.3. Lineage (NCBI taxonomy): Eukaryota > Viridiplantae > Streptophyta > Pinopsida > Pinales > Pinaceae > Pinus > Pinus taeda. The sequence continues at coordinate 67,071 of APFE030272052.1, forward strand.
TCTCAGTGCACCCCATGCTCTAAATGTGGTAGATTGGAATGACATTTATGATGTGTGGAATGTAATGAAAGCTTGAAAACCACATCCATTAGGAAAATAGCTTCATCTCATCCATGATGTAAATTTTAATGAGTTTGAAAAATGTGAATTGAATGGAAGTGAGTTGTTTCAATGTTATTTTTTGAATTGTGTTAATTTATATAAAATGATAATTGTGTGGATAATTCTATATGAATTAAATATGCCCTATTTTATTAGGTTTTATTGAGATTACAATTTTTTCATTCAATAGTTGATTATTTCTAACATTATTAATATTTGGAAGGGTAATGTTTTGATTAAATATTTTTTTAATGAAGTGTGTAATTAATTTGTTCTTTTCAATTAAAGTATAATTATATATACAACGTTTCAACATCAAAGGGCTTAGGGAATATATGTCCTTAAAAAAAAATTAAGAAGGGCCCTTCAAATTTGATCACTACTCCTCAAGACCATAGAGTACCTCGTACTCATCCACCTTTTCGCACCACTATCGTGTACAAAAAATTTAATAAATCATTCAAATATAATTATATATAAATTTAAGATGCAAATACAAGGACAAGGGAATTCATAAGTTTTCCATATATATATTATATATATATTTATCATACATTACATAATACATACATAATCATACATAACATAACATACATACATATACTATACATATAACATATAAAAATACATACATATAAACAACTACATATACAATATACATTATATATATATATTATATATATATTATTTATATATATAATAACCTTTTATGTTTAAAGTTTGTCATTCATGAATTGAAGGAAGCATTACAAAAGATATTTATTTGTGATATTGGCTTTCTCGACGGGAAACCAGACCAATAACATAGATTTATAATCATGAGGTTACTAAGGCCTTGCTTAACTAGTTTGTTAGACCAAAAGAAGCAATTTCCAAAATGTACATATTGTGTCGATAAACAATAAACATGGGTGTCATGATATACAAAACCCAACGAACTTGGCTGAGAGAGGCACCATTGTGTGGGCTGGAGGAACTTATCCCTCGTCTGGTGGTAAGTGTTTTTGAGTGAAGGCATTGAAATTATTGATCTTCTCAGCCTCGATGGAAGTTTTAAAGTTATGAAACCCTAAGCGATGAACTTGTGAGCCTTCGACACTGGAGCCACGTATCCTGTACCCACAAATGTTGGAGCCATTCGCCTTTGATCCATTGACTTTAGAGCTAAGATCAATTGGAAGACTACTTCTGAAGCCATGAAGTGCTCTAGCAGTGCCATCAAATACTTTGAATTTTCCCCTAAGAATAAGAGCCTTGAAATATTGGCCCAAGCCTAGCAGACCCTAGATTACGCCTGGATGCACCAACAAAATTAAGCTTTATGAAACTAGAGGGAGGAGGGGACTAAGTGAAGGGACTTACTAATCGAGGAGAGATGGAGGGACTGGAAAAGGAGATGTTTGAAGGACAAATCCTAAGTTGTCACAATATGATTTACTTTGTTGGAGGGAATTCCCAATCTCAGGAAGCCCAATGCATTGAGGCAATAGTCTCTTGTAGTTGAGAGAGAATAATATGCCATATGGTCTGCCATGAAGATGAGGAATTTTTTAAAATACGATCATTTATTTCCTTCCAAATATTCCAAGTTGTAAAGCATGGAATTAAAAGCCAACCTCGATTGCGGATGGGACTACAAAAAGGGGATTCTTTCCAATTTTCCAAGGAGGTTTAGATGGACTAGGGCACAAGATTAGATCTTCTGAATAAAATTTACAATTTATCCTAGAGTACAAAGGAGAAGGAGCATGTAAGAAATAAGTGATTGTGATCCTCCCCCTGAGTAACACATAACATACATATGGAAGGGCCCAGAAAACCCCACTTTTGAAGCTAGTCCCAAGCCAATATTTTGTTTATAAGAAGTAATAAGAGGAAGAAAGTGATCTTTGGCCAATGTCTGAGCTTCCATAGATGCTTCTAGATGTGGTTCAGCTCAACAAGGTGAGATTGAGTTAGGATCTTGTAGACCTCCTTGATATTAAATGCTCCAAATGGACCATATCCCCAACACATAATGCCATTGTCCCCTTGTACTGCTATATTATGAGTAGCTAACATTGGTTGTAGTGGTTGCTACTATTCCAAATGAGACCTTGCATATGTTGGTAAATGAATTTTCCAAGGACACCAAAGCATGTCTAATGAGCATGAATCCCAATAGTGAGCAACCAAGGTGATCCCTCGTTGATGACAATTGTTTATGATGTGAAGGGAGTTAGCTAAAGAAGAAAGTTTAGACCATTGGTTCCAAGAAACCTCCCAGAATAGTGTTTTCATGCCATTAGGAACTTCCCAGAAGTAGTTGTCCTGAATTAAGGATTTATTTTTCTAGGCAGTGTTCCATATGTGGGATCTGTGAGGGGCCTTTGACATTCTCACTGGTTGAGAGGAGTGAAGGCCATATGCATATTTATTGGTCCACATTTGACATCATCTAATTGAGGGGTTTTTTAGCCATCTCCACCATGTTTTAGCATTCAGAGCTTGACTTAAAATTCCAATATCTCTTAAGCCAAGGCCCCCTATTGATTTAGGAAGGCACAACTTGGTCCCAACAACCAAGGCCCATTATTTCTCTAAGTTAACTCCTCCCCAAAGGAAGGAGCATTGTATGTTATGTATTTTGTTGACAATAGCTTTAGGAGGGACTAAGGTTGATAGAAGGTATGTAGGCATAAATTGAAGAACAAAATTCAAGAGGACGAAGCGCCCAATAAAATTCAAGGCTTAGAAGGTCTAGTTTGAGAGTTTTGCTTCAAATATAAGGAGACACTCTTCCCACACTAATAAGCAAAGGGGATTAATAGTATAGGGAGCTCCTAAGTATTTGGATGTAAGGAAGCTCTTTTTAAATCCCAAAAATTGACAAATATGTATTTGGATTACTTAACGGGTGTTAAAGAAGAATATCTAAGATTTGGTTTTATTTATGTCAATACGAGAGGTTATAGCAAAGTTGTCTAAGACTTTTTTTAATTCCAGCATCTCTTGGATGGAGAGATAGCCCATAAGGAGGGTGGAATCCACAAATTGCTAATGAGCGGAACGTTGACGGTGAGAACCAAGGGGAAGACCTTTGAGAGGTCGTTGGGAGAGCGCATGGAACAAAGTTACCAACCAAATGAGAACTATGACCTCAAAATGAGAACTCTAGCCAAAAAACCCCAAAAACCCATGAAAAAACAACATGAAAATGAAAAGTGTTGATGTTGCATCAACACATTTTTTTTCGACGTGAATTTTCTACATTTTTTAAAAAATGACAGTAAAAACTAATTTTTTGTTCAAAAAACACCTAGAAACCGAAAAGTATTGGTGTTGCATTAACACTTTTTTCCGGTGTAAATTTTCAACATTTTTTAGCAATGGCGTTAAAGCTAATATCATGACTCCGAAAAACATTAAAAATCCAACAATTTTCAGGCATGGCATTAAAGATAAAATATCACGTCTTTGAATTCCAACAATTTTCAGCCATGATGTTAAAGATAAAGCACTTATAATGGTTTTCAACTATAAAATTAAAGATAAAATATCATGACTCTGAAAAACCTTAAAATTTTGTCAATTTTTCAACCATGGAATTAAAACCAAAGATCATGACTACATAAAACCTTGAGTTTTCAAAATATTTCAACCATTGCATTATGGAAAAATTATATGACTAAAAAAACTTTAAAAATGAACACCTGAATAAAAGAGTCATTATACCAAGAGTAAATTCTTTTTTAAATGTTAATAGTATAGTTATTTTTAAAATCTTAGCTGAAGATAAATTGACTCATTACAATAAAAATTTAAAAAAATCAACCATCAAAATGACATGTAGTGTAGGCGAACTCGACCCCATTACAATGAAAACTTAAAAATCAACCATGAAATTGACACATTGTTGGGGCGTACTTGATCCATTAAAACGAAAACTTTAAAATCAACTATCCAACTGACACATAATGGAGTTGGGTTGCTAGTTGAGGATCGACACAAACCTTATAGAAAAAAATAAAATAAAACAAACTAATATATATATATATATATAGATAGATAGATAGATAGATAGATAGATAGATAGATATCACAAAACAAAAATAAACATTCAAAACAAGCGTAATATGAAACGTACGTTGCTTCTTAGTACCTTCCTCTTATGCAAAAATAATTATAGCAATTATTGAATGCATGAGCAAATTCATAAATCTAATAATGAAACACATTTGAATACAATGAAGGGAAGTAACATAAATATTTAATGGACTAAATAACCTTGGAGCAAAATAGAGATATGTGCATAGATAATTTTGGACAAACATTAGACCCAACATTATTATTTGCTACAAAAGTTAAGCGTTTATTGAAATGTGTTTCCGCACATTTTATTCCCTCTTTAGCTTATGAGACCAAATAAGGAGGAGAAAATACAATGTCTAGTAGTTTTATATTAAATAATGTATATATATGATATAAATAATAATAAAAAAAATGTTTTAAAATCCTAATTATTATAACAAACTATTTATTCAACTTTAAATTTATAATCATCTTAATTCAGTAGCAAATAAATAATCTATGATAGAATTTCTATTTTGAAAAAATCAAATTGATATGAAGTACCACGTGTTGTCTTAATCACGTGGCAAATAATTCATATGTAATAAAATATCTAATAAAAAAAATCACAATGTCTAGTGTATTAAAATAAAAAAATTAGTTACACAAAGGCTTAAGTGTGAGTGCAAAAGATTCCTAAAATTTATTTTTTTATTAAATATTTTAAGTTATGATTAAAATTGTAAAGACAAAAAAGAAAATCTTATTTATTGTAGTGTTGACTAAAATTTTATTTTTTATATTGCATCATGATTTACAATTGAATTGTGAAAATATATAATATAGATAAAGTTTATTTAGGAAAATGATTCAACCAAGTCCATTCAATAATAAAAATCAACAAGGGAAAAAAATGAAGAAAATCGGTCAGTTTTCGTAGTTAGTAAAAGCTCGAAACATA
>APFE030272052.1:80442-106095 GCA_000404065.3 Pinus taeda
GAAATAAAACTAAAAATCAGCTATGAAAATAAAGTAAAGGCAGCAACTTTGAATCTGTCCACTGAAACTACCACTAGACATAAAGCAAATACATAACACACAATCAATCTTGGGTTAAAAACCTGCAAAATAACAATGCTGATCAGCTGAAAATAAAGGCTGGAAATTAAATAGCATAAAGGTGAATTACGCTATACATGTATCAAGAAAGAAGAAATGTTGAATGAAAATAAGGAAATGCTGAACATAAAATACTGTACAAGGCTAGCATGAACAGGGGCCCTCCATTCATACAGCCCAAAGAAGACTCAAGGTAATGAAAGCTTCAAAACAACACTGCTTCTATTACTCCATATGCAGAAAATAACAATCCAGAGTGCTAGAACAGCACTATTAAAACAGAGTCTTGAAATGCACTAAAATTATAACAGGTTCACAAAAACACAGCAATAATAAAGTTTTAATAAGTGTACGCAGACGCAAGTTTTTATAGGCATCTGGAGGATAGCCTAATGCGTACATCTAAAACTGAAAAACAACTAACTGTCATGTGTAATAAAGGTTTAATCAACACGTCATAAGCCTGCGTGGATAGCTGGAGGTTCTGGTCATTATGGGTATTGAATCCAGAGTTGGATTATGTCTCCCACAACCTGCGTAATCACGGACAAGTCACTGTTTGAGCTAACTTGACCCAACAGCTTATGCATCACCGTTAAGCTGCCTTTGTTGACCGTAACTTGCCACCTTTTGACCGAAGGTGCAGATGACGTGGATGGTTGAACCAATAGCACAGGAACCTCAAGCACCTTGATTCCTAAGTGCCCATGTGGCTCATTTGGCAAAATGGCACGTGGAACCTTGAGATTAACAAAAAGGTTGCGGAATCACCAGATGGCTGCGGAATCAGCAGATGGCTGCGGAATCGGCAGAGAGCTGCGGAATGCCTGTAAATATGTCAAAATCTAAACAAAATAGTCACACATTAGCAAAGCTCACTTGATCATGCTTAATGAAATCTAATGTAATGATCTGGGCGGTTTTACATGGAAAATGAGGTGAAAGAGAGAGATAGGTGATGAAAAACAGTAGATAATAGTAGATGATGAGGTGTAGGTTAGAGGCTCTACACATCCGTTGTGTTGACAGACCCTTTTCTGAACCCAGAGAGCCATTTGGCTGCTACAGATCATGCTTCCACTTCACAAGTGCTTATGCTATCTGCCACTAAGACTAATACTAATGTTTTGGTGACTACATGAAGTAAAGATTACAGTAATTGATCGTCGTCATCGAATAACCATGCTACAGATCAACCCAATGCTCCAACTTCGAGTTAGTATGATTCCATTCCACCACCTATTACACCAGAGTTAACAATAAAACCGCCTAAGGGAGTTGCGCGTAAATATACATTCAACCCTCGAGTTCGAGCAATGCAATATTACAACATAATAGAAGATTTGGCTCAGTCACCTTCTGTTATATCAACACTTGAGGTGCTTCAAAATTGTCCCTCCCATAAGCAGGCTTTATTGTCAGCAATTGGTGGAATTGATCCAACATATTCCAATCTCATGGTTTTTAACTATGAGGGTTATACTCCACAATTACTAGCACAGTTAGCATTCTTGATCCAAGTAAAATCTTTGAATAAAATCGTTCAATGAACCATTGTTGATGTGGGTGCATCTTCTTGTATCATGTCAATGAATTGCTGGAAAACACTTGGCTCACCACCTTTGTCTTGGTCACCTACAACATTAAAAGCTTTTGACGGTCGCACTTATACACCTTGTGGAATTTTAAGTAACCTGCAAATAGAAATAGGGGGCAACACCACAACTATTGAAGTTGAGGTCATTGACGGACCCCTTGACTACAACATTTTACTAGGAAGATGGTGGGTTTACGCTATGGCTGCTATGGTTTCGACATACTTTCATATGATCACTTTCTCTCATAAAGGTGAAATCATAGTAATTGATCAACTCGCCTTCTTCGCCTCTAGTTCACAGGCAACTCGAAGCGTTCCATTAGTTCATGGACCCCCGATATCTCTTCAGAACGTTGGAGTAGGTCTCTTCAAAGATTCTTCCCTAATGGGTATTTTTTCGCTACCGTCACCATCACAAATGGCAGAAGTTGCAAAAGTTGAGACTTGTAACATGACATCTTCCACTTCATCTGATTCATGGAAGATTTCCAACAATTTTGAAGTTGATATGCATAATGAAACCATGCCACTAAGTCCCATTGAGCTTGCATAGCAATCAATCTTTTTGGCTTGCGTGGAAAATCCAATCAATGATGATAGAAGAATAACCATGGGTAGATTATCATCATCAATCCCATCTTCCAGATCACATAGAAGATATTTCAAATGAACTAAATCACCCTTCAATTGTTGATTCCTTTTGAATTCTGTATTTATAGACACAATTGATTACGAAAGAAACTTATCAAATATCGAAAAAACCATTTCTATCAATATTTCGACCAAACCTGGAATTGTAGAAAACATCCATGTTGGCAAGTCTTGTTCTCCATCAGAACTTGAAACTTACCGTGCTCTTTTTCGTGAATTCTGCGATATATTTTCCTGGTCATATGAGGAAATGATAGGTATTGATTCTAGTATAGTTGAACACGAGATTAAAATGTATCTTGATGTCAAACCGGTACGACAATGCCTTCACCTTGTTCATCCGAAGAAGGTTACTGCCATAAAAGCAGGAATTGAAAAACATTTGCATGTTTGTTTCACATACCCCATTCCTCTTACCGATTGGGTTTCCAATCATGTTCCTGTCATGACGAAACAAGGAACAATATGAGTGTGGTTTGATTATAGGGATGTTAATAATTCTTGTCCAAAAGACAACTATCCCACTCCATTTATCGGCCAAATAATTGATGACTGTGCCAGATGTGAAATATTTTCATTTATGGATGGCTTTTCCGGCTATAATCAGATCAATATCCGCCCAAAAGACCAATAATAAACTGCCTTTATTTGTCCCTGGGGTACATTCACATATAGGAAACTCCTTTTTGGTTTGAAGAACACTGGGGAAATTTTCAGAGGGCAATGAATTATGCCTTCCACGACATCAAACACATTGTTCAACGCTATCTAGATGATTTACCTGCTCATTCACGAAAATGGGTTGATCACCCGCAACATCTGAGAGCCATCTTTTTATGGTGCCAACACTACAAAATTCGACACAATCCACATAAATGTGTGTTTTGTGTTGGTTCTAGACATTTCTTGGTTTCGTAGTGTCTAAAGGAGGAATTTGACTCGATCCTTTGAAGGTTAAGACAATTCTTGATCTACCTCCAGCTTCCAATTTACTTCAGTTACAAAGACTCCAAGGGAAGGTTAACTTTCTAAGGAGATTCATTCCCAACTATGCTGAAATGGCTAAAGGATTTACTCATATTTCGAAAAAGGGAATTCCCTTCCATTGGGACTAGGTTGCACAAGCTTCCTTTGATACTCTCAAAGATACCCTAATTCGAGCATCATCAATGTATGCCCCTAATGATCAAAAAGACTATTTCATGTATCTCGCGGCTGTAGAAATAGCCATTGTTATGGTTTTAGTCCAAGAAGAAGATGGGACTGAACATCTGATCTCTTATTTGAGTCACAATCTAAATGATACAGAAACTAAGTATTCTTACGATGAAAAGCTAGCTTTGGCTACCGTTCAAGCCGTATAGATATTTCGCCATTATATCCTGCTCCGAAAGACCACTGTCATTTTGGATTCCAACCCTACAACATACATCTTGTCACATCAATTGCTGGGGGGTAAATATTCGAAATGGATCATCATTTTGCAGTAATTTGATTTGGAATTCATCAAATCCAAGTCAAAGAAATCTCTAGTTTTCACCAAGCTTCTTTGGGACCTTCCCTCTACTAACATCGACTTAACAATAGAACCATCAATTTCGGATGACTATCTATTTCTGATTTTGTCATCTGACCCTTGGTATGGAGATATACTGATCTATCTCCAAACCCAAAATTTTCAGCTTGATACCTCTCGCTCGTAACAATGACATATTCGATATCAAGCCAAAGATTATCTGATCATTGGCGACACCCTTTACCATCGTGTTATCGATACGATTTTATGGAGGTTCCTCACACATGAGGAAGCTAAGAAAGTTTTGAATGATTTCCATTTTGGTGCTTGTGGTGGACATTTATCTAGCTATGCTACTGCACAAAAGATTCTCCGTGCTAGTTACTTCTGGCCAACTATATTTAATGATTGCATTATTGCTATTAGAAGTTGTCATGCATGTCAAGTTTTTGACCGTAAAACTTGATTACCAATTGCACCATGCATCCTATCGTCATTGTTGGACCATTTGAAAAATGGGGCATTGACTTCATGAAATGTAACCCTCACTCGGCCGGGGAGCATGGGTATATTATTGTCGTCGTGGACTATTTTACCATATGGGTCGAGGGGATGCCTACATTAAACAACAGTGGTGCAATAACTACTCTTTTTTTCTTCAACCATGTGGTTGCACGGTTTGGTGTACCACACTCTATAATTACAAATCATGGTTTGCATTTTTGCAACCGTATGATGAATAAATTAACTGCCAAGTTAGGACTTTCACATGATAGTTCTACTCCTTATTATCCACTGGCTAATGGACAAGTTGAATCTATCAACAAAATACTTAAGTGAATGCTTCAATGAATGATAGTAGTTCATAAACGAAACTGTCATTTGATCATGTACTCCTCTTTGTGGGCTTACCTAACCTCGGTAAGAAATGCAACTAGATTCACACATTTTCAATTGGTGTATGGTCTGGAGGCATTCTTGCCCGTACAATGTGAAATTTCATCATTAAAACTCACAATTGACCAGTTACCCGACACTTCTGATGAAGAAGCACATTTCTTAGAACTCATCCATCTAGATGAAACACGTCCTGAAGCCGCATTGGCCAACGAAGCACATAAGAAATGAATAAAGGTGCAATATGACCGAAATGTCAAGCCTCGCATATTCTCAGAAGGAGACCTGGTCTTGCTTTATGATCAGGAAGCTGATAAATTAGGAGTAAGGAAATTTGAACCATTATGGATGGGCCCCTATATTGTCAAGCATGTTTTGGCAAAAGGCGCTTACGAGTTAGTTGATTATGATGGAATTCCATTGTCGTGGCCCCAAAATGGGTTGTATCTCAAACGTTACTATGCTTGATTTTTCGTAGTAAAAAACATTGTATATATGTTTTGATTGTGTGTGTGTGTGTGTCACAGTGTGACTTTTAGAGTTTTTATGTGGTTTAGCAATCCGCTTTGAATTTGTTGTAGATGTGAGAATCTTTGGAACCATTTGTTGGTTATGCCGATGGTGCTAATCGTAGTACGCAGAACCTATATTCTACAGTATGGGCCATATTCGCTCCAAGCGGCGAGTTAGTAAGCTTTCAAGGGATTTTTATTGGTCGTTCTAAGAACAATATCATTGAGTATAGTGCATTGATTGAACCCCTCTCTAATGCCATTTCGCTTAACATTCGTCGAAAATCATCATTAGGTTGGACTCACAACTTGTCGTACTGCAACTTACAAATGTTTATACCATCTGGAATCCAACTATTTATCGTATGCTCCTTAGAGTTCGTCTCTTGGAAATACATTTTGATTACATTCAATATAAACACATTTCCATGAAATTTAACACATTGACTGATTCTTTAGCAAACTATGTGTTAAACTGACATTTACGACATATGTAAAAATAAATTTTCAATTCACATCAATAGTTGAATAGGATTGCACATAACCATATAAAAACACTGAAATTAAAATAGATAGGTGTTTAAAGTTTTTAAAAAATTTGTGTCCAAGACATGTTGGTCATCTAACCTAAAAACTCAAAATGCATACAGTAAATCATCATAAGTAGATCTAATGATGCTCATGATAACAGGTCACTGCCTGAGCTATCATGTGTAATAGCCTCATCCAATGGTTAGGTACACCAATAGTATGGCGTTGTATCCTCATTGGTAACTCCTCGATACAGACATCCAGTATACCGAAGGTTAACCCCTCTATATGATCGTGCAACTCCGCCAGTGTCTCGGTCAAATCCAAATCCTAGAGAACTACTCTTTCGACATTTCTCTGCGCTGGTTCACCCACCTCCTATTGAGGACCCATTAGTCAAACAGTGCCAACATATGTATGCATGAGAACATTTTTAGTTTAGTCTTGGAAACATCAAAAAACACAAAAACATGTAAAAACTTAAAAAATCAAAAACACATGGTCAAAACAATTTACCTATAGCAACCCATTGAGCACCCATTGGTAATCGCAAATCTGGTTCTCCACGAAAGTCCATCCTTGCATATGGATGCTCCTCGATGACAATGTGTGGTCGATGGAGCCAACAGAAGAATGCAGGAGAAAATGAGATTGATGACTAACCAACATGTCTAGCCATCAACTCGACCCAACTCTGCATCCGTGGATCTCTAGGACCAGTCAAACTTAGTGACACATGCTGAGGTTGCATCAATGGGATTCTCTCTAAGGTAAAAGAAATCAAGATAAAACCATAGCTAAAATTTTTCTCTTGTCACTCTTTACTTTGGACAACTATTCTTTCATTGAAGAAAGTACTTCCTCAAACCAGTTGAATATGGTTGGCTCAAGACACTTGAGCACATACTGCATGTATTGTCTATTCGCTAGATGAAGTGGCACACTACTCGCCAAATTTGCGATAGTGAAAAGGATTGTTCATAAGGGAAAATCACAAACATCCCTTATGTTTATCTTCCCATCTTTGCTAGGCTATGTACTTGGCCGACAGAATTGTCGAATATATTCCCTCACGGATTCACCCCCATGGGCAAAATCTGAAAGAGATATGGGTGCACCACATCTCGACAATCCTGTAAGGAAGTAAATATCATCGATCAATATAGGGAGCACTTTTCCCCATATGTGAAAATCTTGTTCTGCTGGATCCCATGAATGAACTAAGAACTACAATAGTTATAATTGTTACCTCATCCTGGACAACCTGAAATATTTTAGTAACCCACAGTCTCTAAGGGCCTCAACAGTACTAGGATCATTTAGGGAAACCATATCCTATTCTTCATGTTCTCTTTCACGCCAAGTAATAGCCATTCTGATTCAATCAAAGTCTTAAATCAAACCATAGGCTTAGTTAGGATCCATTTCATGCAAAAAACTGGAGAGTTTTTGGGTATGACAGAAGAAACAAATTTCTAAACTGTGCCCAATGCAACCCTAGTCTTGAGACAGTGTGCTGCAATTCAGGTACCCTTCTTCTTCACTACACTGCAGCACAGTTTTTGATGTGTTAGGCTATGCTAATCCCAGGGCGAGGTATATTTTCCCTAGGGACCCAAAAACTCTAATTTTTTTTCCTAAAACTAAAAAAGAGTAACCTTAAATGAAAGAGAAAAGGTATATCTCCTACCTAGTCCTGACAGCATGAAGAACGATCCACAGAATATCCCGCAATCAGTTGCTGAAGTTTGAGGTAAAAACCAGTTTAGAGAAAATAAACTGAATGGTAAATATCAAATGGTAAAAATGACTTGGTAAATTCTTGTTTTATGGTTATTTCATGTCCATTAAATGAATAAACTATATATTTTTACCTATTTTTACCAATGAAACAGGTATGTTTAATCTGTTTGGTGGTTCTTTGAGCAGGTTTACAACTGATATAGTGAATTTGATGTGCATGATCGTGAATTGTACTTTTGACCACAGAGCATACTTTTATCTCTTTATCAAGCTATGATAAACATCGAAAAAGGAACCCACTTGGAGTCCTCTTTAAGCTCTTTTCAGACTCTCGAAATATGAAAATATTGTCAAGTTCTTGTCCTTTTCAGCTCGTAAACAGATTGGAAACGACATCTACTCAGTAGAAGTTTAACCCTTTTCCGGACTGAGATAGATTACTTATGAAAAAGGAATACGTTGATCAAACATGGTCAATAGGTTCTCTCTTGTATTATTTTATGCTTTTTCAGACTTGAGAGACAAATTTATGAAAAATAACTTGTGGAGTTTCCTTTTTGTCCCTTTTCAAACTCTCCAAACATGAAAAGGATCGAGTTCTCATTGTTATTAAACTCATTAAAACATCAAATAGTGACAAACTTGTCCATCATGACAAGACTGAGTTTCACCTTTGCTAGACTCATTAAAACATTACATAGTGATGGATTCACCTGAAGGATAGAATTATACTACTAGCATATGTTATCCTCCTCAATCTTGTTAAAAAATAAAGAGGTACTAGTCAACAATGACTGGGGAAAATGGGAAAAGGGATAAATCACTTTATGGTAGCAAGTCGCTCTTCAACATGACACTTTCACTCCATCTCTATGACTATTTGGGTTGGGTTATCTGCTTGATGGTTATCATACCTATGGTCTATCACACCATCCATCACTTTGGTTTTGGGTCAATGCTGCCAATTCATTCAATGTCACTGACATGTTCAAGAGAAGTCACTCAGTAAACTTCATCCTTTGTAATACCTATAAACCTTCATTTTCATGACCACCATTCCTGAACCTCGTGTCATCACTCAAATTTTGTCTTCAAAATCATTACACTCGTTTCATGTAGTTGATGGGGGATACATCAAGGCCCTTCTGTGATGAGTCGCTTCTTGTCGACATCACCACATTATCCAAGAAGTTTACCTAGAAACACCCTTCCAGTGCCTTGAGGCTTTCATACATCAATAGCAAGTTTCTCGCTTCCGGCAATAGGTTGACATCACTGGCCTTTGACCAAAAGATTTTTTATGGTGTTCGACATCAAAAAATCTATTCACACCATGCAAAATGTATTGTATTACCTTGAGAATCATTATCATTGTTGGTGATTTCTCTCGCGTCTGTTAACAGGTTACATCATTGGCTAGTAATTAGACAGTGTCTTCCCATGTTCGACTTCAGATCACATTTTCACATGGTTAGACTCGTACTTGAGTGAATGATTGGATGATATAGAAGACCCTCGATCTAGTTTCATAAATCGGGGCTGCAATTTTAGGAGAGTACTAAATCATCTATACAATGGCTTTACACATATGGTCATCCTATCATTGGTCTATATCTGTAGACGACTATCTGATTTATGTACATGTAATGAAAAGTTTATATGCTGAGTATGGGTATGCCTTCCCTCAACAATTCATGAAAAATTCAAAGATATCATGATATTATGTATTGTAATCGATGCAGGTTGTCGTCTGCTTGATTCTCCTCAACACATCATAAAGCATATCACTCAACATTATCATTTTTGACATCATGCTTTAGGGGGCAACTGTTACAGGTCTATTTGGGCACATCACTCCCAAAATTCAAATCAGTATAGTTAGGGCTCATCAAACCCTAATTCAGTTGTTACATGCCCTAGACAAGTCATCAAATTGAATGCTTCCATCCATGAAAGTTTCCTAGATTGAAACCTTGTTGAAATGCCTCCTTAGGACACCACCGTAGCCTTGGTTAGGGGTAACTACGCTACAGAGCAGGTTGACCCATTCAGGCCTGCACTACAGTGCACTTAGGCCTCTTTGACCTGCGCTGGGTGAGAATGAGCAAAATTCATATTGGATCTTGGGAATATTCTCTGATTCTAGATAATTCTAGAAGGATGCCTAGCTCTTATCGCATCCTATGAGGTTGACTTTGGATAGGATATGGATTAGTTAACCCTCTATCCTCTCATCCCTTTCTCCATGGAAACTAATTCCAATTTTGGAAAGCCATTCAATGCCCAATTTATGACATAACCACCTTCATTTCCCTATAAATTGACCACTCATCATAGTGATCAAGGGGATGGAATTTGAAGATTGTAGAGAAATACTGTTGGTTTGAGATTTGAGTTCATGTCAAGTAATGTTATGCTACTAGATTGGTGTGCTATTGGTGTGATGAGGGTTGGACTGAAGCTGGATGAGTGACACAGGATTGAACCGCATTGGGTGTAACTCTTCCTTCTACAATAATAAATTTATTTATTCCTTTTCTCATATTCTTGTTCATATTTATGATGATTATGTGTTTCAATGTTGTTGATTCCATTGGTTTATAGTAGATAGACCACGTATTCTTTGATCATTATCGTTTCCATTTCTGTTGACACAAGTACCAATTAAGCAGATTCAGTTCGAGTGGGAGCAAAGGGAGAAATTCAAAGGAGGTCAAGGAAGCAAAAGGTTACAATTAATTTCCTTCATAATATCATATATATACTATAGTAAATGGTTGAAATAATTTCTTTCTATTGTTCTAAGTGTAGCTACCCACTTAGGGAAAATGTGTTTATTAATAGCTACAAAGTCCATATAACAAGGCAACCTTGTCCAACTTTTCCCAATGTCGAAGAAAACTTCCCTAGTTGGTTTTGCAACCCATGTCCCACTAATGGACACAGAAAGAGATATTTTTGACCTTGTATTCAAAATAAATCTAATGGGACTCTATCAAAATTTCTTGGTTGGTCACTTGGAGTCATAGGTGTTTTCTAGGGTCTTCAAATTTGGTTTGCGTGTTGCAATTTTCCCTCAAATGTACCATTTTCCTGAATTCATTATTTGGTGAACTTCATCCTTATATCCTCAACATTTTTACGTGATGAATTCATTAGGAGAATTATTTTTTTTAGGTCTTTGCATTATTGATTCAATAAGACTTGTATTTTCCCTAGTCTGACCAATACACTTCTTTTGAAGAAACCCTTATGGACACTTTCTAGAATTTATCTATAGAATATTATGATAAATTGTCTTTCTACATTATCCCACCAAGGAATACATTGTCTCTAGATCCGACCCTGTTCCCTATAGTTAATTTTTTCAGGGATTCAAACCAATTTTACAGGAAATTATCAGGGTTTTGTGAAAATACGACATCTCCGTTATTGATCAAGCAACCATAACATTGTTTCATATATTCATGTAGACTAATGTAATTCTCAATATTCTAGCATTTTGGGAGGTCTTTGTCATTACTTAATTATTAAATTTCAATCTCACGGGGTGTTTTAGATTCCCCTCTCTGTTAATTTACCTATTCTTAGATGTTCACGTGGAGAAATTCATGCACCATGGCTTAAACATAATGGACCCCAACAAGAAGAAATAATCAGTGGACAATTGGGCTGAGATTGTAAGAAGCCACTCTAGTTATGAAGGCTTTTCATATTTTATTTCATCTTTTATGTCAGTAGTCTACACCATCATTAACAATTCTCCTCAACCTAGTATCTTGCCCAAAGCCCAATCATTATTGCAGTTGAGTAAAGATTTGAAAATGGTTGATTGGATTGCATTTGGAGATTACACAGAGATTAGATTGTCTAGAGTGGAAGTTCCCCCTTACAAGCTTCCATATTTTGTACCTGTGAGGTTGTTTGAACTTGAATTTATTAGACAAAGTCTAAATGTGGACCAAGTACATTTTGTTTCATCCAAGAGAGGATACGTGTTCAAGTTGCCAAGGACTATTGGGATTTTTATTGTCAACAAGAGATGGGCTGCAAAAGAGGTAGAGAAGATGCTACAGGAGATGCATTTTGAGCAAGGGGAGAAGTGGTATTATGATCCTTACTAAATTATTTCAAGGAGAAGGGTGGAAAACATTTATGCACCTTATATTCATGAACTAAGGCCTAAAATTGAAAGACTTGCAAATGGTGGCTTATCTCAGCCACAAAAAGAAATGCAGGTCGAAACTCCTCTCTCTACTGAGAAGATATTTTTAAAATAGGACTAGAAGATGTTATAGATTTGGATGATGAAACTTCTCAAAGTTCAAAGAAGTCAAGGGTGCACAGAGAGGAAACAAAACTTGAACCTTTGATGGAAACTCCTTCTATTGAACCTAGTTTCAAATTGCAGTTTGGAGGGGTAAGATGTGCACCTTCCTCTCGTATTCCCGAAGAAGGTGAGAAAAGTTCCTTTACTTTTTTGAAAGAGTCTTATGAGAATATTAGAGAAAATGTTGTTACCTAGTTGGAAGCTCAGTTAGTTCCTAAATACCAAACCAGATTACTATCAGCGTTTTCTTCTATAGTTGGATACAAATTTGTGAATTTGTTTGTGAATGCAAAATATATTTCATTTCCTGATAAAATAAATCTACATAGGCAGACTAGAGAACTAATTTATAATGATTTAAGAAAAACATCACTAGTAACAAGTAAGGTAGAGGCTTTGTTAGGAAAATTAATTGATCAATTTAATTTAGAGAAGGCTAACTCGTGATCTCTACACAATCAAAATGAAGAATTGAAGAAGCTAATTATCAAGCTCGGAATAATACTTGAAAACAAAACAATTGTCCAAAAGATTTTTCAAGGAGAAGAATCTGAGATTCGGGTATTAAGAATAAAGTTGAAGTTTCGTACTACTGAGCATGTCATGGCTCCACAAGTATCCTAAATGGAAAAGGAAAAAAAAACTTATAACTCATGAATTGCTAGAAAGAAATAAGGAGCTGGAAACTTTGAAAGAGCTCAATGCACAGCTTAAATAGAAAATAGATGCACATGTTATCACATTTGTAGTGAAACTAGAATCTAAGGACCCTATTAACAAGCTCAGTAAGGTGATTACTGAGTTGAATATTTCAGAGTACAAGATTAGGAAAATACATAACAAATTGGATGATACTAAAGAGAAATTAAAGCTTAAGGAGAGGCAATTTAACATGGCTAAAGAAAATGCATCACAGTACCATAAAAACTATCAAGAAACTTGTGATGAAATTAAAGAATTAAAAGAGAAACTAAAAGGTAACATGTCTCTCATCTAGGAAAGGGAGATTATTTGGAATGATATCATCCAACATGTAAAGGAAATATGACACCACATGTTGGTCATGGCAGAAGAAAAAACCATGGTCAGAGATCTAGAAATGGATATTGCTTCTAATAAATATATGTCATAGAAAACTGTCGATTTGTCCAAGAGGATGATTGATTTTATGAATGCTAAGTCTTCTCAAGAGCAGAGGGAAATGGAGATTGAAGACAAAACATCCATTATTCTAGAAATAAATAAGATGGTACAAAAGAATATTTATAGGAAAAATTTAGAAACCAAACTAGGAGAGATCAAAGAATTTGTGTTGGCCTTTAAATCGAACTTTGGCAAAAGAGCCCAAGAAGTATTACCCTCATGTTGGGGTCAAAAAGGAAATGTTCTTCCATGGGAGATATAGGAAACTTTATTGATGGAAGAAAAAAGTAAAATCAATGCTTCCTATTAAAAATGACAATTTTGAAAGGCTCAACAATTTTGAATCACTTGCCAAGGGAATTTCAATTATCATGGTAATTGTTGACACCTAATCATCAGGATTGGGTGAATAAGTGTAACTGATGTAAATAAATAATGGAAAATATGAAGAATCACTGGGAGATGAAATGAACAGTCTCTCGCTCATGTATATAATAAAGACCAACCTAAATGAATATAACGAATTGATTCGAGGAGTTACTGCCTGGTCTGACATGGTATCAGTGCCAGCGCCATTTTTTGCTTCCCTCTACTTTGTAACTCCCTATTCTGCCCTATGTTCTGCCTTCCATAAAAGCGTTTCTCCTCTTGGTTCTGACAGTCTAAGAGCGCTCCTCTCTCATACCTGCGATTTAGGGTAACAGTCTTCACTATTATGCCAAAGGTGGTGTGATGCGGTTGCTTCCTAGTATTGAAGTGTTAAAACAAAATTGGTGTTGAATTTTCTAAGGATTGAACACTACTGGTGAATGCTGGTCGAAACTCCAGTGATCGGGTTGTGATATCTGTGGCCTGAATTTCTTCAAAGCATAGTTGTTCAAAGCTTGAAGTCGTAGAAACCTACATCAATTTTTGGAAGCTGTGTTGACATTGTTTCATTATGCTGCGAGTTGTTTAATGGCAGTGGGTTGAATTGAAGACTACCAGAATACGAGTGTTGAATGTA
The DNA here is from genome assembly GCA_000404065.3 of Pinus taeda. Lineage (NCBI taxonomy): Eukaryota > Viridiplantae > Streptophyta > Pinopsida > Pinales > Pinaceae > Pinus > Pinus taeda. The sequence goes on from APFE030272052.1 coordinate 94,489, forward strand.
CGTTACAGAGTTGTGAACTTCTTGATTGGTATGAAAACTATGCATTGGAACCTTGAATAATGTGAAAAGCATATAGTGATAGCACATACCTTACAATAGTTTACATGGCACATATATTAAATATGTTGTTGTTTGTTATGGAGTGTATAGTGATGGAACATACCTTATATTCCTTTAAAAGAAAACATCACATTGGGCTGCTTCATAAACATACATGACCTCTATGGATATGGTGTTGCATTCTACATTAACTGTATTCAAATATTATTGTCGTTTGGTATGTCATTTTTTAATGGTCGAAATCCATTAACAACACATACGTTGAAGCGTTCGATGGTCAATGGCATGTGTCCTAGGGGATACAATACCACATAATACCTCTGTCTCCATATATCATATATCATAATCAATTTTTTTGCAGCAGAAGTTTTTTTTTCTCCAAAAAAGCACATTTTTTTTTTGCCAACAGAAGTATTTTTACAGTACTCAGATTTTACAATGCATTCAATCAAATCTATTGTGGGAGTAGTTCTCATTGGTAAGGAGAAATATCTTGAATGGTCCCGGAAGATACAACACACCCTCATTTTCAATGAGTTGTGGAAAGAAGTATGTGTTGGAGACAGAGACAAAGAGCCAGAACAACCTACCTCAGACAAAGAGTTCGCCATTTGGGAAAATAAGAACAACAAAGCCTATGCATTAATTGCAGCATCTGTAAGTGAAGAGGTGAATCACCATATTTCACCATTTTCAACTGCTTTCGAAGCCTTACAAAAGCTAAAAGAAATCTATGACTCACATTCTGCACTTGAAGTTGTTCAACTCATGATTAAACTCTTCACTCTTGAATTACAAAATAATGATCCTCTTTCTCTTGCATTTGAAGTAAAGTCTATAATGCATGATATCCAAGCCACTAAGATTGATTTGGATATTCCTCTTATCACTTTTCTCAATGCACTTTATCCTACTTACTCCAATTATCTTGAGTCATTGCAAGCAAATGGAAATCTCAAAGATATTACCTTTGACTCTCTTGTGAAAAACTTTGCTGAAAGAGAGAAAGCTTTTGGAAAGAAGACATCCCCTAAATCTTCTGAAGAGGTTGTGTGCCTTGCTCATAAAGAAAAAAATCTTGCCAAAGATTCTTCCAGAGGAAGAGGTGGTCAAAGAGGAAAAGGAAGATATTTCAGAGGCAGGGGGGCAGACACTCTCAAGGAGAAAAGTCAGATTTGCACTGCATATGCTGCAAAAGAAATGGATCACATGATTCCTCTATATGCAGGTTATCTTGGGAAAAAATTGAGCAGCAAAGAAACCAACATAGAGGTAAAACTAATGACATAGACAAAGGTAAAGCACCTGAATCCGCTCATTATGTTGTGGCACAATGTAACATTAGAGTAAATGAAGACTTATTTAATGCTTCACTTGTTTCTTGGAAAAATGATTGGTTGGTTGATTCAGGAGCAACTTGCCACAAGACTCATAGAAATTTTTTTTTTTTGAATAATTTACTGACAATGTTGATAGAGCAGTATACTTTGCATACCAATCAAAACTCAAGCCATCGGGGCTTGGAAAAATCAGGCTCAAATTTCTTGGTCTTCCAGACTTTCTTCTGCATCATGTTCTATATCTCCCATAGCTGAAGAGAAACTTGTTGTCCTTGGTCCACATTCGCAGCAAGGTCACTCCATTCATATGTTTGATGGCAAGCTTGAGGTGAGAAAAGCATCTAACCACTCACTTGTCATGAGGGGGATAGAAGAAGAGAGGCTTCTCAAGCTGCAGGATACCTCTGCTTGTGCACAACATTTCTCATACAACTTCATTATGAAGAAGGTACACTTCCATCAAGTTTATTATGGCATGCTAGAATTGGAAATTTGAACTATGACAGCCTCCGCTTGTTGAAGAAAAATAGTGTTGCTGGGATGTGATGCATGTATTCTAGGAAACCATAGCAAACAGTCTTTTCATGATTCACATTCAAGAGGACATAGAAAACTTGAACTCATTCATTCAGATTTATGTGGTCCAATGCCTGTTCCTTCTGCAAATGGAAATAAATATATGATGACATTTATTGATGACTACACCAGAATGTGTTGGGTTTATTTATTGAAGAACAAATCTGATGCTTTTCAAACATTCAAGAACTTTCATACATGGATTGAAAATGATGCACAATCTCATATTGTCTCTATTCACACTGATAATGGAAAATAATATACTTCAAATGAATTTGAAAACTATCTTCACCAACATGGGATCAAACATCAAACAACCGTGCCTTATAATCCCCAACAGAATCGTGTAGCTGAAAGAATGAATAGGAAAATTTTAAATATGGTGCGCCCCATGATGTTTTTCAAAAATGTAAAATTGATGTTTTGGGCTGATTCAGTTCTATGTGTTGTATATATAAAGAATAGATGTCCATCTAATGCTATTAGAAACAAGACTCCCTATGAAATGTGGTATGGGCACATTCCTTCGGTAAAGCATCTCAAGGTCTTTGGTTCCACCTGTTATGCCTTGATACCAAAGGTACATAGAAATAGACTTGGTGCAAGAATTCATAAGCGTATCTTCCTGGGGTATTCAAACACATCCAAAGCATACCATCTCTATGATGAAGTCAATAAAAAGTTCGTTGTATCTAGAGATGTAATCTTTCTTGAAACATCCAAAACTGACAATGTTGTTGAGTGACAACTTGATCGCTTGGATAAATTTGCAAATGCAAAATCATTTCAAGAATTTGATAATCAAATTCCACATCTTGAAGGGGGGATCCCTATACTAGATCAACCTATGGAATCTTCTTCTAAAGCACTCTCTCCCCTGCATGAAACTCCAACAACAGATGATACTTTAAGTGACGTGATTGATAGAATTGGGAGACTCAATATTGATTCAGTCCCAACTCAATCAATGGAGCAGCCTAGACCATCTGAGAAAGGTCCCCCAAAGTGGCTAACAAAGACACTTGAAAGTGCTCATCTTGATGAGTTTGGAAAGACAAGAACTAGAAATTCAAACTGGCAAAATGGAGGTGATGTAGATGACTCTGATTCACCTATTGATATGGATGTTTCTTATGATTCTGAATTGAATTTTTCTATATATTTCAAACCAACTTCCTTCAAAGAAGTTGCTTCTCATGATGAATGGAAATAAGTGATGCAAATGGAGTATGATGCCCTGATAGAGAATGGCACTTGGAAGTTGGTTGATCCTCCACTAGGAACCAAACCAATTAGCTGCAAGTGGGTCTACAAGAACAAGTATAAAGTTGATGGCTCACTTGACAAGCACAAAGCTAGGCTTGTGGCAAAAGGTTTTGCACAGAAGTAAGGGGTTGATTATGAGGAGACTTTTGCCCCCACAACAAAATGGGCTACCATCCAGACAATCTTTGCCCTAGCAGCTCGAAACGGTTGGAAAGTCCATCAAATGGATGTAAAAAATGCTTTCCTGAATGGAGATCTAAAAGAGAATGTTTCTATGTCCCATCTTGAAGGATTTTCTATGAAAGGACATGAACATAAAGTATGAAAACTTGTGAAATCCTTGTATGGCCTCAAACACGCACCGCGAGCTTGGTATGAAAAATTAACTGAGCATCTTCTGAAACTCAATTTCGAACATTATGATCTTGATGATGCAACTTTATTTGTCAAGAAAGTTGGAAAAATAGTAGTATATCTTGTGGTATATATAGTTGATATGATAGGGAACAATGAAAGCTACATTGCATCCATAAAGAAGGAATTGACGAAAGGTTTTGAAATGACTGGTTTGGGTTATGTTCATTACTATCTTGGTATTGAAGTCGATATTTCTTTCTCAAAAGAAGTACAATGGAGATCTGTTGAACAGGTTTGGCATGACAGAATGCAATCCTCATACTACTCCAATGGAACAAAACTTAAATCTCACATCCATTGAAGCAAAAGAATTTGAGGATGCAACAAGGTTTAGACAGCTTGTAGGAAGTCTCAACTACCTAACTACTACCAGACCAGACATTTCGTTTGCTATTGGAATCCTCTCCAGGTTTCTGCAAAAGCCTTGTGAGGGACATTGGTCTACTACAAAAAGAGTTCTAAGGTACTTGAAGGGAACTCAAGACTTTGGAATCAAGTATACACAAGTGGACGACTTCAGCTTGATTGGATACTCTAATTCAAAATTCGATGGAGACAAAGAAACTAGGGTATCTACTCCAGGTTATGCTACGAGTCTTGGATCAGGAGTTGTCTCCTAAAGATCACACAAAAAATCAGTTCCAGTAGATTCCACAATAGAAGAAAAATATGTGGCAGCAGTTGAGGCAACAAAAGAAATTGTGTGGCTTAGGAAAATTCTTGAAGATTTGCAGGTAAAACAAGTATAATGGACTCCACTCATGATTGACAATACCTCGACAATAAAGTTGGCCAAGAACCCAAAGTTCCATGATCAAACAAAACACATCAATACTAAATATCATCCGATTTGACATCATGTTGAGGCCAAAACAATCTATCTCCACCATTGTTCCACTAATGAGAAAATTGCAGACATCTTCACCAAAGCACTTGGAAGAGAAAAGATTGAACGATTCAGAATGATGCTTGGACTCACCAACATCCCTTCAAATTAAGGGGGGAAATGTTGACACCTAATCATCAGGATTGGGTGAATAAGTGTAACTGATGTAAATAAATAATGGAAAATATGAAGAGTCACCGGGAGATGAAATGAACCGTCTCTCCCTCATGTATATAATAAAAACCAACCTAAATGAATATAACGAATTGATTCGAGGAGTTACTGCCTGGTCTGACAGTAATTTAAGACACTTTTCATAGAAAATATAACCTATAGTAGGATAACAAATTTCAAGATGGTTTATGATAGATTGATCAAGTGCCCAAATTCAGAGTTGGAAGTGTGGAAGAAATGCCAAGAGTTATTATCACCAACCAAAGAAGTGGAACCTAGGGCTTCTTCAAGCGAGCTTGCATAAGGATCCCAAGTGATGGAATGAAAATCAAGCACATAAATTTATTTTGGAAAAGATATTTTGTTTTGTAATTTTAAGTCAAAGCACTTTAAATTCTAAGTTTAGTTTTTGAAGTCCTCATAAGGACGGAGTAAAGTTTAAAGTATTTTTTAGAAGTAGTTTGAGTTAGTTCATGACAGTTAACAATTTTTATAACTGTCCTTAATGTAAGGTTTCTTTAAAAAGACATGGATGAACCATTTTGGGGTTCCGAATTTTTACCTCAAAGAGAAATGCATGTGTAATGTATCAAATTTTTCTTGGAGATATAATAAGGTTTTATGGATGATTCCAACTGCCTTCAAAATATTATATGTTTTCCTTTGTTAATGTAAGTCATTATGTGTCTTTCTTCTCTTGGAAATGCGAAAAGAGGTTTTTGTTTATTTCCATTAAAACATATTTACTATGCTTGAAAAAGCTCACAACACCTGTAGATTTTTAATTTAATTAATCTTAAACTACGCCCACAATTTCATATTTTTACTTTCTTAGTATTTCATATTTTTTGCTAAGGATTATAATAAAATTTTATTCTACTACAGCCTTCTATTCTGAATCTTCCACTTTTTCATTTTTTCATTTCCCTACAACGTCAAGATCATTTTCTTAGAAATTATGGCCATCTAAAAAGGTGTCTTTTCTCTATGAGTTTTTCCTTGCATTACTTTGATATAAAATATCTCTAAGCAATCATATATGGGAAAACAACCAGAGTTTTTATCTTTTTTTATAGATGTCCTAATAGCTGACCCTTCCTTATCCAAAGGTTATCTCTAGGGTTACAACATATTTTTGCGTCATTCTCGAGGATCGAAGAACAAAGTTATTTTCCCTGGGATTTTTAGAAACCATTTCTTTGTCTGGTGAGCAAAGATAGTGTGTTGGCTGGGTTTTCTCACCAAGTGAGAATAAAAGCAACATTCTTGGCTCAAAGAGGACCCCACATGAGGTCAGATACAATATGAATCCCTTCAAAGATGAGGTATTATGTGATGTTGCCCCAATTGAAGTTTGTGATGTTATTTTAGGACAACCTTATATTTGGAAACATCATGATGTTTATGAGTCTCATCCTCGTAGTGTCATTGTTACTCTCAAAGGTCATCTCTCCAGGATACCAAAGGTATTCCCAACTATTGTAGTTTCATTGGTATCAACAAAAAATGCCAAAAGGTAATATCTAAAACTACAAAGTTTATTCCCTTGATGGTTTGGTTAGAAGGTGAAAGGAAGGTCACTGCAACCACCACAACCTCTGCATGAGGCATCTCTACACAATATAAGAAAGTGGACAAGATTGTAGAGACATACAAATATATATTTGCTCCACTTATGGGGTTGCCCCTACATTACCAAATCAAACACTCAATTGACTTGATATCTCATGCTCCTTTACCTAACAACCTAATATATAGATGCTTTCTCTTGGAGAATTAGGATATAAAACTTTATATTCATGAGCACATCCAAAAGGGCCACATTTGATTGGGCTCCTCACCTTGTTGGAATCCAATTATATTGGTGCAGAAGAAGGACATGACATGGAGGCTCTATATTTGTTATCTAACCCTGAGTAAATCATTGTCAAGAAAATATACTTGATCCCTAGGATGGATTATGTTCTTCACCAACTTAAAGGTTCCAAGTTCTTTAGTAATATTGATTTCAAGTCAGCATACCACCAATTTCTAATTGAACAAACTGATGTATGAAAGGTAGCATTCAAATCTGAAGAAGGCAATTTTGAGTGGTTGGTTATTCCCTTTGGTTTGAATAATGCTCCATAAATAGTCATTAGGATTATGGATGGTATCCTGTGGTCATTCACAAACTATTTTTTGGTTTTATATTTGGATGACATCCTTATATTTTAGAAAAAAATGGGCAAAACATGTGCAACACATTCAATAGGTCTTGAGTACCCTACGACAGCACAACTTGTATGCCAATTTAGAGAAATGATCATTTTGCATTCAAATAATGCAATACTTGGGTTACATTGTCAATGAACATGGGGTGCATGTGGACTTAGCCAGGGTCCAAGTCATTCAGGATTGGCCAGCACCAAAGAATCTAAAAAATATTCATATGTTTTCGAGCCTTGCAAAATTGTATCAAAGATTTATGTTGGGTTTCTCTTATATCGCTTATCCCTCAAGTCAAGTGACCAAAGGAGGAGAAAAATAAATTATTTTTTATTTTTATTTATTTATTTTATTTTATTTTTTATTTTTATTTTTATTTTTTCTAGTTGAAACCATAACAAAAGGAATTTGAGGATATGAAACACCAGCTTTACTCTGCACGAGTCCTCACCTTGTTAGACTTGCAACAACCATTTGAGAATGAGACATATGACTTTGAATATGCTATTGGTGTATTCCTCACTCAACAAAGACATCTCATATCCTATCATTGTGAGACACTCTTTCATATTATCTAGAGATACCCCACATATGATAAGGATATGTACTCCATTGTGCAATCCTATCAGCAATGGAAGCATTATCTTCCAGGGAAGGAGATAAGAATCCACACTAATCACATGCCTTTGTAATTTCTGCAAACAAAAGGAAATTTACATAATGAACACCATAAAAATGGCCCACATAGCTGTAAAAAAATTCCATTTGAACATCAAATACAAGAAGGGTAGCACCAATCATGTCATAGAGTACCTCAGTCATCCCCTACTTGTGGCGCTAACCACAATTCTTAACTATTGTGGTCATGATACCTCTGGATGGCTACAATTATACAATAATGACTTAGAATCCACTACCACATACCAGGTGTTAATCACAAGTAAGCAAAGTTCTAGACTTCCACCTCCAAGGTGCATTGTTGTGTTACTTGGGCCACCTTTGTGTTCCTTCAAGCTTACCAATCTGAAATTGGAGGCACATTACAATCGGGTGGAAGGGAACTTTGGCATGGAGAAGAAAATAATAGTACTTCAAAAGTATTTATATTGGCCAAATCTTCGACAAGATGTCTAGTGGTATATCAGATCATGCATTGCTTGTTCCATTTCTAAACCAACCATCAAGAAGCAAAGGTTGTACACTTCTCTAAATACTTTGGACAATCCCTGGGAGTTAGTCTCCATGGATTCCATGCCAAGTTTTTCATCCACCAAGCATGGTAATGATTATGTGTTTTTGGTTGTCAACTAATGCTCCAAGATGGCCATTTTGGCACCATACAAGAAGAGTATCATAGTTGAAGCCATTGCTAAAATATTCTTTGATCATGTTTGAGTTCCTTTTGGGATACCTTGGACCACTATTTTAGATAGGGATAGTAAGTTTTTCAACACTTTTTGGTCCAACCTATGTCATCTCATGGATACCAAGTTAACCAAATCAATTGGCTTTACTTCCGATTCAAATAGACAAACATAAGTGGTCAATAAGAATATTGTGCATATTTTGCACATGTACAACTCCAAATATCTCCTTAAATGGGACGAAAACATTCCATATTTTCAACAGAGTTATAACAGAGCCATTCAACACTCTATTGGCTATATTCCTTTTCAAGTGTGCTCAGGGTATTAACCATTGGCTCCAATTGACGTAGCTATGCCCATTTCATCTTCACTGACATAGTCCTTCGATGCTTAGGTCATGGAAGATAGGGAAAATAAATTTTTTGAGTGGATCCAACATATCCAACAATAGGTCCACGATATCTTGAAAAATTCTAATGCCAAGCATAAGCAGTGACATGACCAACACAAGTTTCCTCATAAGTTTCAGGTTAGTGATAAGGTGTGGTTACTTTTACAAAAATAACACCTCACATTCCCTAATAATAAGCTTAAACCACTAGGATATGGGCCTTAAATAATCAAAATGTAGTGGGTGAAATTTATTTTGAATTGAACATTCCCCCCTTTCTTTAGCTTGCAATCAATGTTTAATGTGGAGTTGCTTCAACTATATTTTCCACCTATGTTGGACAATTCAAAGGTAACCGAAAAATTTTCCGCCATTGAAATAAATATTGAATGCATTGAAAAAACTACAGCAGATCATATCATGGCTCACCACAAACAACACATACAACCATATTGAGTTTTGAAAGCAGGGAAACTTCTTTCGCAACGCAAGTAGCTTAACAGGAGCCAAATTAAATAGAAGTTTCCCCATCTAATGGGTCACTCAATGAAATGTATACTATTTCTTCCTAAGGGGAAAGGAATGATCTAAGTGGAATAGGTGTCTACTAGTATATTCCACGAAATCAAAGCACAATTCTTAATCTTGTTATTTTTTTTTATAGTTTTTTGTGTCCTAAACTCATGGGGCCATTTTGAGGCCCTAAATGATGCTTCTTTTACATGGAAGGGCCAACGGAAATATGAACTAGCCTAAACGCTAGTTGGTGTTGGCATTATGATACAGGTGTTGTCCTTGATGACAACTCACTCAGAGGTTTGATACAGGTGATGGCAACTTAATCAGAGGACAGATCTTAGTAAAGCAGGTCAAGAAAGAGATATACGCAGGTTCATTGTGACAAAGAAGCGTATACACGCAGGTTGGACATTCCGAAGACGCTTATGCGTATACTCGCACTTTCTCGCAAGGAAAAGTGCGTACATGTGAGAAAACTTATGTTTTGGTCCGTGGTATTTAGTCCTTGGTATTTGAACCTATGGTTATGGACCATCCCAAGTATTGGGTCCATGGTATTGTTTCTACATGGTTTTGGACCATGGAATTGAGAGAAGCCTAACCTATATAAGGAGAAGATCATTAGGCAAAAGGGGGAAGCAAGGAATGGATGTCTGATGAAGTGGGAAGATCTAGTATTGTTGGTTATCGGTTTGTGATGCTTGGCTCGGGTTGGATATGACAACGAAGGTATAAGTAATTATCTTTAGATCTGTACGCGGGTTGTCTCTAATGAAAGCGCGTATACACGCAGTTTTGATATAGTCAAGTAGCGTATGCATTATGAGATTTGGTGTTTCAGGTTGATATTGATTCTAGTGGTTGTTGCAAAGTTCTGGGCTCTGGTTTGTGTTCTGTGTTTTTGATGACAGGGTTTCAGTGATTCAGTATTGGGTGATTTAGAGATTTATGATGATTGTATTGCAGCAATGATTGTTTTGTACTTATGAATCTAGTCTGAAAATTTATGAAACGTGGTCCCTGGAACAAAGAGAAGGTTGTAGCCTTCTATAGGCCAGCACCTATGTACTAGTATCTTGGCTAGTGCAAGAGCTAAAGGGGGTTGTAGCTCCCTTCCAGGAGTAGCTGGAAAACGAGAGAGGGTTGTAGCCCTCTGCAGGTTGAAGCCTGCGTGCTGGTAAAGGACTGCACCAGTACATTGTAAAAGAAGTTTCTTATTAAAGGAAGAAAGAGATGAATTGCAGCAGGTGGTTTTCACCCACATTGAGTTTCCACCTTATATCATGGTGTTCATGTGTGCTTCTTATGTGTGATGATCTGTACTGTTTACTACACCTGATTACTGTTAATATGGTTAATAATGTTCTGATGCATTTACTGAAGATAAGCTAACTGAATCATAAGATTACTGCATGTACGCTAGTTGCATTTAACACAGTTGCGTATATACGCAGATATACTGAACTGAAGCCGCGTATATGAATTTAAGTATGAAAAATGAAAAGTATCTGATTTGATAATACTGATTCACCCCCCCCTCTCAGTATTATTTCCAACAATTAGTATCAGAGCAGGTTCTTTTGAATAAGCTTGATCGCTTGAAGGAAAAGATCCATCAGAATGGCTAATCCAGAAAGAGAGGCACACATCAGGCCACCAATCTTTGACGGGAACAACTTTACCCACTGGAAGATAAGAACCACAGCATATCTACAATCTCTTGGAGCAGAAGTTTGGGGAATCGTAGAAGGTGGATACAAATTCCCATCAACAATTCCTACAGATGCAGCCGAAAGAAAGCAATATGAGCTCAATGCCAAAGCTATTACTGTCTTATTGGGAAGTTTGACACAATCTGAATTTATGAAGGTCATGCATTTCAAATCAGCTAAGGAAATGTGGGACAAAATCATTCTAAGCTATGAAGGAGATGAACAGGTAAAAAGAGCAAAGCTTCAAACTCTTAGAATCTGGTATGAAAATCTTAAGATGCATAGTAATGAAAGCATAGCTAATTACTTATTGCGAATGGATGAGATTGTAAACTGTATCAGGGATTTGGGTGAAGAATTTAAGGAAGTTGTCTTAGTTGAAAAGGTTTTGAGATCCCTGTCTGCTAAATTTGATTCCAAAGTGTCTTCCATAGAAGAAAAGGAGAATCTGCAGAAAATCACCATGTCACAGCTTCACGAAATCTTAACTTCTTTTGAGATGAGAAAAGAGGGACCATCAGAAGATGCATTCGAAGCATCAGGATACACGTCAGAGGAAGAAGAGGAGATAAATTTTGTCAAGAATCTTGAACGAGGAACTGGACGATTCAATGGTAAGCTACCTTTCAAATGCTTTTCATGTGGTAGAGTTGGTCACTATGCTGCTAGATGCCCTCATAACAAAGGAAAG
>APFE030272052.1:106774-153311 GCA_000404065.3 Pinus taeda
CCAAAGGGGGAGATTGTTGGCATTATGATATAGGTGTTGTCCTTGATGGCAACTCACTCAGAGGTTTGATACAGGTGATGGCAACTTAATTAGAGGACAGATCTTAGTACAGCAGGTCAAGAAAGAGATATACGCAGGTTCATTGTGACAAAGAAGCGTATACACGCGGGTTGGACGTTACGAAGACATGTATGTGCATACACACACTTTCACGCAAGGAAAAGCGCGTACATCTGAGAAAACTTATGTTTTGGTCCGTGGTATTTAGTCCTTGGTATTTGAACATATGGTTATGGACCATCCCAAGTATTGGGTCCATTGGTATTGTTTCTACATGGTTTTAGACCATGGTATTGAGAGAAGCCTAGCCTATATAAGGAGAAGATCATTAGGCAAAAGGGGGAAGCAAGGAATGGATGTCTGATGAAGTGGGAAGATCTAGTATTGCTGGTTATCGGTTTCTGATGCTTGGCTCGGGTTGGATATGACAGCGAAGGTATAAGTAATTATCTTTAGATTTGTACGTGGGTTGTCTTTGGTGAAAGCGCGTATACACGCGGTTTTGATATAGTCAAGTAGCATATGCATTATGAGATTTGGTGTTTCAGGTTGCTGTTGATTCTAGTGGTTGTTGTAGAGTTCTGGGCTCTGGTTTGTGTTCTATGTTTTTGATGACAGGGTTTCAGTGATTCAGTATTGGGTGATTTAGAGATTTATGATGATTGTATTGCAGCAGTGATTGTTTTGTACTTATGAATCCAGTCTAAAAATTTATGAAACGTGGTCCCTGGAACAAAGAGAAGGTTGTAGCCTTCTGTAGACCAGCACCTACGTACTAGTATCTTGGCTAGTGCAAGAGCTAAAGGGGGTTGTAGCTCCCTTCCAGGAGTAGCTGGAAAACGAGAGAGGGTTGTAGCCCTCTGCAGGTTGAAGCCTGTGTGCTGGTAAAGGACTGCACTAGTACTTTGTAAAAGAAGTTTCTTATTAAAGGAAGAAAGAGATGAATTGCAGTAGGTGGTTTTCACCCACATTGGGTTTCCACCTTATATCATGGTGTTCATGTGTGCTTCTTATGTGTGATGATCTGTACTGTTTACTTCACCTGATTACTGTTAATATGGTTAATAATGTTCTGATGCATTTACTGAAGATAAGCTAACTGAATCATAAGATTACTGCATGTACGCTAGTTGCATTTAACACAGTCGCGTATATATGCGGATATACTGAATTGAGGCCGCGTATATGAATCTGAGTATGAAAAATGAAAAGTGTTTGATTTGATAATACTGATTCACCCCCCCTCTCAGTATTATTTCCAACAGTTGGAATGTGTAATTCTCAGCTAGACCTTTCGAATGGGCTAACAGTTGTGCCAAACAAAGATCGTATGAAAAATTTACGACCTCGAGAAATTGGTGTACCAATTAACCACATCATAGTTTGCAAGCCTTTTGGTTTCCCATCTACCAGGGTTAGTTTTTTTTACCTATAGGGCTCTTTATTTATGTTAAAAATCCATTTTGTTTGCCTCTTGTTATAGCTTTTGTGAATGCACATAGCCCCCATCTCTCTTTGTTCAGAGATAATTACCACCATTCTAGACAGTCTGTGTTCTACCATATTCTTTTATTTCATTTATTAATAAATTTTTGGTTTCCACTACATTATTGTAATCTCTAATATATTTCTTTGTGTGTACCATTTACTTTCTTTCATTTCATTTCATTCCTTATACTTCCTAGATCAACCTTCTAGTTACTTCATGTAGATTTCTTCTTCTGGATCCCCATGTAGGAATGCTATCTTCATTTCCATTCATTATATTTCAAAATACGAATAAAAAATAGTTGATGAAATTTTTTGATAGAAGTTAACTTGGCAACAGAAGAAAGAATCTCATCATAGTGAATTCCCTTCACTTAGGAATAACCTTTTTCTACTACTTGAGCTTTGTATTTCTCCACTTTTCCTTATGTATTTGACTTCTTCTTAAACACCAAATTCCTTTTAATGAGATTTATTCTAGTTGGAAACTCTAGTAGATCCCAAGAATTTTTCTTGTCTAAGGATTCCATTTCTTCAACCATGGCCTTTTTCTAGAGTTTACCATCCTAGGAATCCATTTCCTACCTAATAGTTCTAGGATCATCATCAATGATAATAAAACAAGATTAAAATGAAAATTGGGTGGAGTATACCTTTTTGGCTGCCTTGTAAACCAATCTCATCAATGACTATGTGACTCTTCTTCTTCTTATCCGTGTTTTTTTGTAGACTCTAAATCATCATCTTTCAATTCAAACTTTGTCTTCTCTGGTTCTTTCTCCCTTGGTAAGAATTCACATTTGACAACATCTTTAATTTCTCTAACTACCACAACTCAACTATACAAAATATTCATCATTTCTAAGTTATAAAGCTTATAACCTTTCAAACCATTATTGTAGTGAATAAAGATACAATTATTATATTTATCATTTATATATATATATATATATTGGAACATGTACATAATCATCATAGCTAAATACCTTGAGGTTTTTAAGATATGGTTTCTTACTAGTCCATACCTTGTGTGGGGTCTTGCCATGTAGTGTTGATGAGGAAGATATATTTACTAGGTGACATGCAATATCCACTACCTCTACATATAATTCATGTCCTAAACCAACACCACTAAGCATGCTCCTTTAATTTTCCATTAGCATATCATTCATCATTTCTGCAACTCTACTGCAGGTGTGTATGGAGTAGTCTTTTTGCTTTCCATACCACACTTATTACAAACTTCCTCAAATTCATTTCCACATAATTGTCGACCATTTTCCTTCCTCGACACCTTCATTTCTCTTCTCTTTCTAATTCTCTACAAGAGCCTTCAAATATTTATATTTGTCAAATTATTTAGAAGTATTTTCAAGGAAATAAGTCCATGTATTCCTTGAGAATTCATCTATAAATGAGATATAGTACGTATATTTACCCAATGATGGAACCAAGATAAGTCTAAATGCATTATTTGTGCACCAACTATAATATTCCCTCTTCGCTCATAACATCAGAGGAGACTATTAATTGATTATATTTCCCATATAAAAAATGTTAAGAGAAATCAAAATCTAGAGACTAGTTAGACATACCTTCAACCACAGATTTCCCTGTAGTAATTGAAGAACTTCTCTCCAATATGTCCTAGTGTTTATGCCACTACATAGTTTCTCTCCAGAGACTATAGGATCTTTTCCTTCGTTAGCTCCACTCTTAGGAATAATGGAACTATTGCACTCATCACTAGTAGTACTTCCTAGTAGCTTATAATTTTTTCCAATTTGAACTCTCTTTAGTAATACCATTGCTCCTCAAACCATCTTGTAAGTTTCCTTTTCAAAGATTGTTTTTACACCTTCATTTCTCAACTTGCCTACAAAAATCAAGTTTGTGGCTAATCCTATGATGTGTAGAAGACCAGGGAGTTTTCTAATTCTTCCATATATTGGCTTCAAATTGTCTTTTCCTCACCCTATGATTTTGGTAGTTGATTCATAGCCTAAGAAAAAATAATCACCATTATACCTTTCATACTCAAGTGACCAATTCCTATGAGGATTCATACGAAAGGATTCACTTGAGTCGACCAACCATGCCTCATGATCGACATGTGTGGTTGAAGCAGCCAAGTACACATCCCCTCCTTCATCTAAGTATGTTTTTACTTCTATAGAAGGAAAATGATTAGATCCCTTCCCTCTCTCAACATGTTTGGATCCACATTGTATCTTGTAATTCCCTTCTTTTCCAAATATCCATTGTACCTTTACAAGTTTTTCCTGGATATTTAGGTCTTCCCATGGGTTTAGATTTCCCACTTGAGGATTTTTTTTCTTTATCTATATTGGGAGAATTATCTCATTGTTAAGGATTCTATGTCCTAAATTTCCATGTTTTTCCATTTGATATCCTTTAATAACAAGGATAATATTATTTCATCAAAAAGTAAAGTAGTTGCATTACTACCTATTGCAACAACCAATATATCCCATGAGTCTAGTGAAAAATACAACATACTAATATACGTATCTTCATCTGTAATATTAATCTCCATAGATAACAACTGACATGCCATAATATTGAAGGTTTTTAGAGGCTTTCTCACCAAGTCTATATCCTTTAGCCTTCGATTACACAACTTCTTTCAAAGGAATGTTTTTCACTAGGGACTTAGAATGATACAAATCATGTAACATATTACATGATGCCTTTTTTATAGCTTCTCTTGAAACATTATGTAATATTCAATTTGAGGGATACAATTCTATTGTGCACTATGCCTTCTAACCTAACTTGGCCTAGTTTTCTATCTATATTCTTGATGGTGCAATACCCATATCCATAGTAATCCATTGATATTTTCCCACAAAATATCTTCCATTTCAAATTTATGGAACTAAAAATTCATCCATTGAATATCTTGATCTTTATCTTTGAATTGATCACCATTTTTTTCACCACAAGAAACAAGCTCATAGATACCCCACTATAATAAGGTGTTGTACATGCCCAAACCAAAAACCACAGCCACAAAGACATACCCTTGAAGCTAAATTTCTCTAATACCAAATACTAGTTTTAATCATTTACAATTAATTTATGAAAACATGTTCTTAATAAAAATAGGAAAGATCCAACAACACACACATGCATTTAACACATAGATTTTACCTTGGAAACCCAAATTGGGAAAACCAGAAACATTTTAAAGTATTTTATTTATTTACAATAATACAATAAGTATATTCCAAGAAATCCATAAAACCCCAATCCATTTACCTTATATCATAATAAAATCATAGTTCATTATCAGGAATTACATAAGCATGGGCTAAACCACCATGCACCAAAACCACTAAAAGTGAGAACCATGTGATGAAAACTGACAAAAAAGGATGAAAAAGACCACCCAAACTTTTTTCATAGGCTCTACCCCATATGATCCCCACGTCGTTCCTAGCACATACAAATTAGATATGGGCATAATTGTGTAAAACATATAACACATACAAAACAACTTTAACATATGGAATAGAGACATTATGAACTATAATATTGACATAATGAATCTCGATGTGGATTTTGTTCTTAATGATCTTGAGGTTAATCATAAAGGGATGAAAATATAGATTTATAATTTTGTAATCAAGAAGTAAGCGATCAAACTACATTTGAGTTGTGACACATGATAAAATTACAATTTAATATTCTTAGGCTAATAGTAGAAGATAATATTTTATAACATATTTGAATGCCATGTATCATAGAATGTTTTGTCACAATTTTATAAATGTGGGCATATAAAATAGTGAAACATGTTTAATTAAGTGAAAGTGTATCATAGTCTCTATTATGGGAATTTTGAGGTAAAAAATGAGCCTTAACATAAATGTGTACTAATAAAATAAACTTTAAAAGAATTGATAGGATTCAAGATGAAGATGTCATATCCAAGGGTAAATATTTTTGGAGGGAATATCATCCCAATGGATATTAGTGGACACCCACCTATTCCATCATAGTTTTCTATTTTGGCACTTTTTCTAGAGTTTTTTGGTTGTGAATTTTTGGAGCTATTTTGAGGCCCTAAATTTTGTTTTCTGGTGAAACAAGCACTTAGTAGTCATAAAGTGTGGATTGTAGTCGAAAAACGTACTTCTCAATTATACCTTTACAACAGACTACCGAGTTGCCTAAACAAAGATCGTGTGCCAAAGTTATGACTCTTGGAAGTTGATGTTCCAACTTACCCTATCAGACCCACAAGCCTCTTGGTGCTTCATCTCCTAGGGTTAAGTTTTCGGATGTTTATGGTTTTATCATTACTTCTTTATGATAAAAAATCCTTGGGTTCCTTATTGTAAGACACTCTAGTGAACACGTATAGCTGCAACATATATTCTCAAAGATAAACTACCACTGCTTGAGCTAGTTACTTTTCATTATGTATTTATACAATTTCAACACTTTCCATCTATTAAGAGAAATAAAGTTTCATTGTATCTTTGTATTTTGGTTACAAATTTGTATATCATTTTGTTACCTCCATAGTTTTGGATCAGTGGTATCAGTGTGGTCTTCTCTTTATTTATTTTTCTATGCATGTCTCTACTGAGGCCCAAGTATAAGGAGTTGGGCTTGAACTTCTTGAGCCCTTGCAAGATCATCCTTGCCAACCCTGATGATCTCCTGCGATGAAAGCAAATAAAGGCGAGGGAGTAGGAGATCCTATTAAATTATTGCTCAAGGAAGCCCTTAGGAGGAAAAGGAATGCAAAGATGGATAATTTTTCCTAGATCCTTTGATGGATGCCAATAGGTGATGCATCTTCATCAATTGGCCACTTTAGAGGCACCACACCCTTCAAGGTATATGTTAATTTTGATATTCTTGTATTTGAAGGCCAGATAGATGCAGATGCTCTAGACAAATCATTAAATTTGTTAGAAGGGTATTTTTGGTTCCACAATTTTTTGATAGAGAAAATATTAGCTTTTCACTCAAAGGATGCTCCCCATGTGAAGGATTGGTGGGAATCTTTTTCTGATAAAAAGTCCATGAAGGTATATGCATTGTTTTTAGTCGCACCCACTTAACAATATTTTATTAATGTTATTAAGGAACAATATCACCCTATTGGAAGCTACACAAACTAGTACATGATATGGACCACACAATGATAGGAGAAGGACCAAGCAATGTCAGAGTTCACAAATGTTAGGGTATCAAAGGATATGAGTGACATATAATACTCAAGTATCATGGTTGTCTGCATAGATACATACAAATAAAAATGAAGTTTTTGGACATCTCATCACTTAACACAACATACTGATATGTTGTCGGAATGGACCAAAATTTTAAACAAAAGAAGTGAGACTTGGATCTATGAATCCCTTACAAAAAAAGTAGGGGCATCCCAAAATCATAGAACAAAGGAAAAATCCAAGGTGTACCACCCCAAGACAACCCATCTAAGCTGAAAACAAAGAATGGCAATGGAAAGATGAAAAAATACATAAGAAAGTGGTGCAAGTTCCACAAGAGCTTCTCTCACAACACCAATGAATGTCACATAAGAAATTCATTGGTGGTAGAGATAAAATAATCATAGTGAGATGCGGGTTCCAAATCTGAACTAGACTTAAAAAAGGGGAAAAAATAATTGATGCAGAACCTAATGCCATTGTTCCCACCACCAAGGTCAAGGAAAATGTAGACAGAAAGCCAAAGGAAGGTGAGTGTATTTTTCGCTCACAAATGTAGGTGAAGGGTGCTCCATTGCATTTCAGTTCTGATAGTGGCATTCAAAAGAGCCTCATCTTAGTATAGGTTCTTAAGTGGTTGGCATTTTAACAAAACCACACCCACAACCATACACCATCAATTGGCTCCACCAAGGGTGATATCTCCATGTCAGCCACCAGTGTTGCCCATCCTATGGAATCAAGCCCTTCAAGGATGAGGTATTGTGTGATATTTCTACCCTTGAAGTTTGTGGTGTTCTTTTAGGCCAACCATACTTGTGGAAGTGTCGTGCTGTATATGTGGCTAAAACTCGTAGAGTTATTATTACTTTGGGTAGAAAACTATATAAGATACTGGAGGTAGCCCCTAATATTACCATTTATTTGATCTCTGCTAAGAAATTCAATAAAGTTATCTCCCAGAATAAGAAATTTGTCTTCTTCCTAATTTTCTCTAAAAGTAAGGAGAATATTTTGGCCACATCCATAGCCTCCACATAAGGCTCCTCCATGTAGCATAAGAAAGTGGAAAAGGTCATGGAATAATACAAAGACATATTCTCCTCACCCACAAGGGTACCTCTACATTGTCAGGTCAAGAATTCAACCGATCTGACCCCCAACACACCTCTTCCCAATGGGCCAATATAATACTGATATCTTATGTAAAATGAGGAAATCAAGTGATAAGTCCAAGATCTACTCCAAAAAGGGCACATATGACCAAGTTCCTCACCCTGTGGAAGCCCAATTGTACTCGAACAAGAGAAAGATAAGACCTGGTGACTCTACATTGACTATCAATCCCTAAACAAAATCACAGTCAAGAACCAATACCCAATTCCCTAGATTGACAATATTCTTGACCAGCTCAAGGGGTCTAATCACTTCAATAATATTGATTTGAAGTCTAGATACCACCAATTCCCAATATAATCGACTAATGTATGGAATATTGCTTTCAAGTCCAAAGAGGGTCTTTTTGAATGGTTGGTCATGCCATTTTGTTTGACAAATGATCCAAAAAATTTCATGACGATGATGGATGATATCTTGTGGCCTTTCACCAAATCATTTATGGTTGTATATCAATATGATATCCTCATATTCAACAAAATTTTGGCATAACACTTGAAAAATATTAAATAGGTGCTTCACACTCTATGGCAACACAAGCTATGTGCTAAGTTGGAAAAATGCTCCTTCGACATGAACAAAGTCCAATACCTAGGCTGCATTATTGATGAGAAAGATGTGCATGTGGATCCAGCCAATATCCAAGTCGTTCAAGATTGGTCATCCCCAATAACTCTATCAGAGATTCACAAATTCTTGGGACTTTCTAACTTCTACGAAAGATTTGTGTTGGGGTTATCTTATATCACTTGGTCCTTAAGTAAGGTGACCAAGGGTGAAGTAAAGGAAAAGTTTTTTTGGTCCGAGTCTCTATAGAATGCATTCAATGGACTGAAACACTGCCTTTTATTTTCACTACTCCTCACCCTATTAGACCTACAAAAACCATTTAAGATTAAGCCATATGCCTCTGACTATGCTATTGGTGTAATTCTCATTCAACACAGACAAACAGTGGCCTATCAAAATGAAAAACTCTCTAATAATGTACGGAGATAACCCACCTATGATAATGAGATCTATTCCATCTTATAGGCATGCCAACAATGGAAGCATTATTCTAGGGAAGGAAATAATCATCCACATTGATCACATGCACCCATAATTATGCATAATTAAGGGAACTTACAAAATGATCTCCATAAGAAATGGTTCACATACCTATAACAATTCCATTTGAACATAAAATAAAAGAAGGGTAGCACCAATCATGTTGCAGACTGCCTTAGTTAGCCCCCATTTGCAACACTAACCACATTTCTCAACTCTCGTGGGCACGAGTCTGGATGGCAAAAATTATACAACAATGACTAATAATTCACTGCCACTTACCAGATGTTGATGGTGGGTGAGAATGTTCTAGACTTCCACCTCTAGGGTGAACTTTTATGCTACCTAGACCACCTTTGTGTTCCTTCAAATGGGCATGACAATTTGATATAGGAGGCACATTACAGTTGGGTGGCAAGGTACTTTGGTATTGAGAAGATGGTGGAAATACTACAAAATTAATTTTATTGGCCAAAACATTGATAAGATGTTGGAAAATATATAAGGTCTTACACCGACTGTTCCATTTCCAAACCAACCATTAAGAATTAAGGCTTGTACACTCGTATTCATATGTCTAATCAACCTTGGGAATCCATCTTTATGGAATATGTTTTTGGAATTCCTTCTACCAAGCATGGAAATGATTGTGTTTTTGTGGTCATTGGTAGATTTCTAAGATCCTCATTCTAACTCCCTGCAAGAAGAGTATCACAACAAAAGCCACTCTTAACCTCTTCTTCGAACATGTGTGGGTACATTTTGGGATCCCACAAACCATTATATCATATCAGTATAGCAGGTTCTTAAGTGCATTCCAGTTGATCCTTAGGTCATTATTGGACACCATTATTGATGGCGTGATAGAGGTTGTCAATAGGATGATCATTCACATTTCATAAATGTACAACTCCAAGCATCCATGCACATGGGATGAGAGTCTCCCCTATGTTTAGCACAACTAACATGGAGCTCTCCATAGCTCAACTTACCACAACCCCTTTTAGGTGGGCCTAGGATTACAACCATCGAGTCCCATTGATGTCACATTATCCCTTGTAACTACACAAACTGAATCTGCACATGTTCAATCTAGAGCTAACAAAGATACAAATTTTATTGAATCAATTCAACACATCTACCAGTAGGGCCATGATATCTTGCAGAAAGCCAATACTAAGTACAAACAACACCATTATCAACACCAGGTGCCACACAAGTTTCAAGTGGGAGACAAGGATTGGTTGCATTTGTAAAAGGAAAGCCTTGTAGGGGCCCATCAAAAGCTTCAATAACTTTGCTATGGACCTTACACCATCACCAAAGATATGGGTGACAACAATTTTGAGCTAAGTATCCCCCTGTTGTTTGGCCTACACCGAGTGTTCAATGTGGACCTCCTTTAGCCATACTTTCCACCATTCTTGGACACATCAAAAATCACAAAGCAATTGACACCAATAGAGCTCAAACCAGATTGCATTGAACATGGAACAATTTATTAAATCATTGACACATAGATTAAGAGCTCTCACCAATAGAGGATCCAACTATATTGGGTTGTTAAAGCGGGATAATTCCTACACTAAGGAAAGTGGCTCACCAAGGGCCAAGTTTAGCATAAGCTTCCCCATTTAATGGAGGTATTTAATGCAATGGATATCATTGCTTCCTAAAGGGGGAGGACTGATCCTAGTGGATATCACTAGACACCCACCTATTCCATTTGTTCATAGCGCAATTTTCTATTTTGACACTTTTTTTAATTTTTTTTTTTTGGTCCTAAACTTCCAAAGCCATTTTGAGGCCCTAAATGACATTTTTTTGGTGAAACAAGCACTTAGAAGTCTATGATTACCAAGTGTAGTCGAAAAATGTACTTCTTGGTTAGAGCTTTCTAATGGGTTACCAAGCACCCCAAACAGAGATTATGTCGACGTTACAACCCTAAGAATTTAACATTCCAACTTACCCTATTAGGGCTGACAAGACTTTTGGCCCTTCATCTCATAGGGTTATACTTTTTTATGTTTAGGGTTTTATCATTGTTTCTTTATGATAAATGGCCTTAGAGTGATGCAAAAAAGGTTCAACATCTGGTAACATAAGTACCTCTCCAGAGCAAGGAGACTTGTACTCATCAAAGCAGTTCTTGAAGCCACCCCGGTATATTGGATGTCACTGGCATGGATACCCAAAAGTATCCTCTCCAAAATTCTAAATCTCTATTGCAGGTTTCTCTGGAAAGGGAAATAGTCAGGGAGAATATTTTCCTGGGCCAAGTGGGAGTCACTCACTCTCCCGAAGAAATGCGGAGGTTGGGGAATTAAAAAGCTAGAAGATTTATCCTCTGCACTGGAGGCCAAGCTGGGTTGGCAATTGTTCACTTTGAATAGCCTATGGACTATGGTGGCCTATTCAAAATATATAGCCCCCCTAAAATTGATGACTAGATCCGACAGCCAAACTAGAACAGAACAGGGATCTCAGTCATATGGAAAGCTATGCTAAACTCCATGACTATTATACAAGGAGGGCTCACTTAGAGAGTCCAATTGGGAAATTCAATGCACATCGAATTAGATCCATGGATTGGATGCAGTAATGCCCACAGGTTTCCCGATGATCTTATACTCCACCTTTCAAATTCTGGTATTTACATCTCTCCCACATCCCAGACATGAAGCACTCCACCTTTTTATATCAGGGCTAGAAAATTGCACGCAACCTACACATCCCTCGGAACTGGAAACAACATTGGGCATATTATATAACAACATTAATAGGTTCAAAAATCAGAATTGTTGAATGGGATGATGAGATTATCTGGGGGCCTGCTAAAAATGAGATATACTCCCCAAAGGAGGGATATCTCTGTTTGGCATCTGTTCATAGACCATAGACTATCGAACACTGGTGGAAAAACTTGTGGAAATTAAAAGCACCTCCCAGATCAAGATTATTCATGTGGACAGCTCTGAGAAAAAAGGCTCCCACAAGGAATGCAACTAATATGTCGATTTGTTATCCAAGGAAGCAACGATCCGACCTCGTGGCACATGGCTGGTCCAGGAGAAGAGGGACGGTGCACACTATCAATATTATCACCATCCATACATGGATTATACAAATTAACTGGCTTAATGGGAGCTTGCTTTATTTTTTGCTTATGTTAATAGTATTATGCTTTTAAAATTATCAAATGTATATAGATGAAAGATGTACTTACTCTCTGCGAAGAGATTTTTGATTACTTTTATCATGAGCAATACTGAAGGCAGTGCCTCGCTGCATGGAGTGCACTATGCTATTTTGTTTTTTCTCTTATTTATAGGCAGCCAACCTGACATACAACATATGTGTATCGCATCTACAATATGTAATTTTCCTTATCTAATGAAAATTACAATTTTTCCAAGGGGAAATGGCCTTGGAGTGTCATTGTAAGATAGTCCATTGAAGGTGCATAGTCGCCACATCTCTTCTCAAAGATAAACTACCACTACTTGAGATAGATTCTTTTAATTCTATATTTATATAGTTTCAACACTTTACATTTATTAATAGAAGTCAAGTTTCTTTGTATCTTTGTATTTGATTGTTGATTTGTATATCATTTTAGTCCCTTCATAAATTCAGATCATGGAAAAAACAAAACTACAAGTTTTTTAATTGTATTTTCATCTTATCTCCTTATAAGTTTACTCAAATGCTAAGTCTAGACACCCATTAGATGTGAAATTAAATTTTGCGTGCAACGAATACCCACTCTTCATAGTTTTGACTATATCCACATAGGAAAAAATTGAATATACATGAAAAAACATGTTTCTTTAATGAAACACATTTTTCTTATGCATTTGTAATTTTTTGTGTGTGGATCTACTCAAAAGCATGAAAATTGGGTACTCGCTCAATGCGGAATTTATTTTGCATCCAATGGGTGTTTACACTTAACAAGAAACATGTTTTTTCATGTATTTTTAATTCTTTCGATGTGGGTATACTAAAGAATATGCAAAGTGTTACTCATTGGTTGTGGAATTTGATTCTACATGCAATGAAAGCCTGCACTTGAAATTTTTGTAAACCTATAAGGAGATAAGTCTATATATATTATATATAATATATATATATATATATTTATATATATATATATATATAAGATATTATTATAGATAGAAAACAGCTAAATCATAAACAGTTATGAAATACAATTTATTAAGCACCAATGGGCATGTGTAATCACACTCACAACAGATTTACACAGATCACTCTATTAAATAGAGTTTTTTGAGATCCACTTATTTCCTAATTTAGAGAGAGTGGTGAGAGAATTTCTTCAACCATCACAAACCAATCTTTGTAAATATGGAATGAAGCATTAACCCAACATCCCCCCTTAATGATTACTTAGATTGAAAATAACAAAATAATCAAGCTTATCAGTAGATGCTCCATCAATTTCCTGTTAACCGCTCGGAAAGGTGTAGTTGGCAGCTGGATTCCGAGTTCCCTTCCTTCACGTCCCGAATCAAGGACCTGCCCGAAGTCAATTACTGACACATTCCCAATCTGTCGCATAACCTCATTAGGAAACCACTTCCATGTCTACCACTAATGAGGGATCCTTCCCTAGATCCGCAACTGCCATACTATCTGGACAACCATCCATATTGAGCCTTACTACTACTTGATCTTTAAGTACTGGCATCAGACACATAGTTGAACTGCTGGAAAAAAAGTTTAATAGATTCACTCTCTTCATTGGATTCATCATCGGAATTCAATTGGTATTCTACTGTGGTTATATTTGTTGATTCTTTCCCTTTTAACACATCACTAGCACGACTTCTGCAATTCCACGATGTATGCCCAATTTTCTTGCAATAGTGGCATTCAATGTCACCTTTGTTTGCATTTTTCTTTCTCATCCTTGACTTTGTCCACAAGGCATTTTCTACATGAGAGTTCTCTTCGGCATCCTCTGGTTTCAGTCACTTTTCCTCCCCCAGAAGTGCTGCAATTGCCTCTTGCAATGTTTGTGTAGACATTTGACTCAAAGTGAAAACAACATTACTATAACTTGAAGGAAGACTATTTAATAATACAGCTTTAGCATCTTCATCCTCCACCTTAGTCCCAGCTTCACTTAATTGTCTTAAAAGAGACATTAAATTATTTATATGACTGGACATAGATGTCTCCTTATTCATTTTCAGACTAAACAATTGCAGCTTTAGGGAGAATTTTGCATTTGTAGATTTTACACCAAACAATTGAGCCAAATGTTCCCATATTTCCTTTGATGTTTTAGTAAGATCTACATGATGTAATTGTGAATCAGAAAGAGCAAGTCCAATAATAGACTTAGCTTTGTCATCTCTATCTTTCCATTCAAATAATTCTTTGACATCTGTAGGTGTTGCTTCTGAACCATTCACTATTCCCCACAAGTTTTTATTCATTAATTGCAGTTGTATTTTACTTTCCATGAGGGAAAATTCAAACCACTGAATTTATCTAACACCATAAACTCCATGATAAAAGAGAATACCTTTTCTAAAGTGGCGAAAAAAAATCCTGTTGAAGCTTCAACCGCCCGTTCCCAGTGGCTACTATGGCAACGCACTCAGTGTCTCGTTCGCTGTGGCAAGAGCAGGGGTTTAATCGAAAGGCCCCTGCCTTTTGCTATTAAATTAATTAATGATGCCAAAAGAATCATTAGATTCAGAGAAGGCCTGGATCGGCATCATGCTCGCTGAGTCGCCGTCATAGCTCGAATAGTATTAGTATTCAGCTTATATAAGATATCAGCAGCAACTGTTGGCTTCTATGGTGTCCACCCAAAATGAACCAGCCCTGAATTATAACCGACAAGTGCAAATTACAAGCGGATCTAAATTACCTTCATCGAATTACACAGGTGCGAGAGTATCCATGTTCCATAACTATGTGCCGCAGCAGCAACAACAAATGCATATTCATCAACAGCAAGTCCAACCATTAAGCACCACCGGGTATGAGGAGTTATATAACTTTCGTCATCGATCACACATCTGACAACTTGCTAGCCTCTGCTCCGTCTAGAATATGCAGATCTTCTCGTTCATTCCATGTATTACGTTCTGAAAATCTGTGGTCACTTCGCTAATTCCGTGGCTGGACTGGACCGGACCGGAGATATGGCAGCAATTTAACAAATGGAGAATACGTTGTCCAGAACACAAAGAAAACAGCTCTTGAACGCAAGCTCATCTCAGTTCTAGGAATTTTATCACAACACAACACAGGTTAAGATCTAGCTCTGATACCATGATAAAAACAGCTAAATCATAAACAGTTATGAAATACAATTATATTAAGCACAAATGGTGCATGTGTAATCACACTCACACACAGATTTACATTCAGATCACTCTATTAAATAGAGTTTTTGATATCCAACTTATTCCTAATTTAGAGAGAGTGGTTGAGAGAATTTCTCAACCATCACAAACCAACTTCTTAAATATGGAATGTAAGCATTAACTCCAACATATATTATTGTATATATATATATATATATATATTATATATATATATAATATATTATATATATATTTTATATATATAGATATCTATATATATCTTTTCCATAAAAAATTCATAACCTTTATTTTATTATTTTAACTATTTTTTATTATTTTCCCTAAGAAACCCTTTTAGACCTTAAAATTCCCCCAATGAAAGTATTTAATATAGAATATCAAGTTATTCTCTAAATTATTATCCATTTTCTTTTGTTTATGGATTGTTCTACTACTTTCTTCATCACATCTTAGGAAAATAGCAGTAATTTTGAAAGGAACATGAGCTTATAAGAATTTACCTCATTGCACACTCCTTGAGCTCCAAACCGTTCTCTCTTAGTTAATATTCTTTGAGAGCTTTCACCATGCTTCTCGCAATATCTACCACCTCTTCCTTTCTCACCACAATGTTGTGATCCATGTCCACTCTTCAAAGTCCAAGTTGACCTCCTTGACCTCCTTGCAAAGATGCAACTGCTAAATTCATCGCCAAAATAAGGGACCCTGCAATAAAGACTCACATGCTTATGCTCTCTAAATTAGAGTTACATTTGTGGTGTGTAAGGAATAATCATACCAATATGTAAATAAGGATTTATAACTGAGGCATCCACCTCACAAAGAGTGGTATTTTTATAAACAAAGGGAAAATTATTCCAAGACATTGATTTCTATGACAACATAGTCCATTGATTTTAACGTTGATATAATATATGTTACCTATGAAATATGTGTGATAGAAATCATGTAATTGTATTTATTTCAACAATGATATAACACAAAATCATATAATCTATTGATTTCAATAATGATATAACACAAAATGATTCAATGTATCGATAAGAAATAATATAAAACAAATTGATATGGTGCATTGATTTCCATGCCAAGAGAATGTCACATTATTTAAAAAAAAATCACTTTAACAACAATACAGTGAATATATATATAGAGGAATCGACTACTAGGCCAGTGTCATACTTGTGTGACATGGGGTCGATTCAAACTTCTACCACTATACGTCTAGGGCCTACAACATGTCCTCCTCTCCGTAGGCTAGGTTACTCTAAGGGATTTGAATCTTGAATATCTTAGTTTACAAAATAGTTTATATCACAGTGATTATTAACTGAGCTCCAAAATTCACATATTATAATAAAAATTATTCTTAAAAATCATTCTCTTGTATTAGCAAATTAAAACCATTATTTTCTATAATGCAAGACTCTAATTAACATGATATAAAATGTAAATAAAATATTGAGAAATATATAAAATACTGGTTAAAAATTATTTATACTTAAAAAAAACACAAAAAATTATATGAAAGGAGAGAACATTATAAAAATGAGTTAAAAGAAATGGGAAACAATCATTATGTAAAATTATTCATATAGCATCTCTATTAAACTTAGATTGTTTATAAAAGAACAAAGGTTTCAGTAGAAAAATCAATTACAAAGAAATACGGATTATTATGTAAATCTATAACATTTTAATAGTTTTTCCATATTCAATTCTTTTATGTATTTAATATTAAAAAAATAAGAATTTATATTTCTTATATTATCTTAATATATATTTTTTTGATAGTTTGTTTACTATTAAAAAAAAATTAAGAATTTTAGATTATTTTTTATTATTTAATGATAAATTTTTTTTGTTTTTGTTTTTTTTTATGGCAAAGTTTCAAACCGAATAAATTTTTTATGTTCTGTTGGAACAAAATTACACTATTATAAAAATTTTATAAATATGATTTTAAAATAGATACTATATTCCTCAATCTTATATCCATAATTTATTTATATATGTTTTAATTTATTTTTATTATATTTTTTATAAAGTTAATGCCTTTTATATTATAATACTAATAATTTGGTTTCAAAATTATATATATATAAAGGGGTAGGATTTTAGATTTGAATTTGTAATTTTTCTTTGAGTAGGTTGGGCTAGTTTTTTTTATTGGATGGAAGAAGAGGGATCTATCCACAATGGGATGCTTATCACTAGGATTGTGTAAATTGATAGACTCTAAACAACTTTTGGGAAGTTTAATTCCCTTAAAGTGACTTCCATCATCAGCCCCTCCCTATGGGGTTTGAGCCTATGACATGGAAGGTACTAAATATTAGGCAAATGAATTGGTCTACACCTCATAGGTTTGAATTTGTAATTTTTTATAAAAAAAAACATATAATTTTAACTATTAAACTCATTCAAATTATACAATATCTATGTCGTAAGGTGTTCACTTTGAGAAGAACTTCCCTCTCATCCACCTTTCTTCACTCTCTACCAATGGATTATATGTTAGATGATTGGAGGATGTTCAACCATTCGATCAAGCAAACGATGTTTGGAAGGAAGGGTTACTAAACCCTCATCCACTTACATTTGCTTACAATTCTTCTGCCTCGCCATTGGTCTCACTTTCTCCTCCCAGTTTGCTCACTGAGCTTTGCCACCTGTAGCAAAAATCTATTTTAGGTTTGATTTCCTCCACCTTACCATCCTTCATTTGAACCATTAAGGATATCAAATATATCTATTTGCCACCATATTCTATTGTCATTAGGTGTCAAGCCTATAACCATTAATTCACACATATTCTTGTTGTGGTTTCTCAGGTTCCAAAATCAATAGTCATGACATTGTGAGTTTCACTTAGTGATAGTGCGAACGCAAGGCCTCAATACTCCATTTGACTAGGTAATAAGTGATTTTTCTTCCTTTGGTCAAAATAAAATCCATTTATTCCATGCATTTAGTATAATTCCTTTCAATTTTGTGTGAAATAGTTGCAATTGAGATGGGTTCTACCCTACGGTTTCGAGCACCATATGAACACCAAAGGTTCTCGTAGTAGGCGTTGGTGTTCCACAACAAGAGCAGGAGCTCTATTCAACATTCTTTGGCCCATCAAGAATCAAGATTCCTTTGTGAATTTTGTGTTGTATCTTAGGCATTTGTTGTAGAGTGGTATACTTATTTTCTTTAGGTTTTCCACAAAATGTTTTAGAGGGTTGAAAAAAACTTTGATCCCAAGGCACATGTAACAATTTGGGTCAGCTCATACTCTAATTGTTGCATATAATTTATTCTTCCTTACGATTCTTGCTAACCCTACACCTTCATCATTTTTCAGGTTCGTTGCTTAATCAATGGATGCATTGTGAACTTGACCTAATTACCTGTCATAAGTTACCAGGCTCCATTACATTGAATTTCCTTTTTCATGATTGTTACAGGACTTCTTGGTTGGCAGCCAACCTTATTATGGGCTCTTGACATGTGCTAATTAATTTCCGTTGAAATTAGTTTAGGTTTATTGTTATAGGCCCAATGGCTTGTGTTAGCACCTAAATCCACCTCAGGCTGAAGGAAGGAAAAATTCAGGGTAACCACAAACCACGCTCAGTCTGGTAGCTAGCCTTACCAGAACAGGAGAGGGCTCTCTCCGAGTCACACTCAGTGAATAGATGAACGAGAAAGATTGAGATGACTTTCAAACGAACTATTTATCTTAGGCTAGTAAGTGAAAATGAAAATAATGAATGATTTTGTGAATGATTGTGTTTCTGGGATGTTATGGGACCACTCGAGTTCAATAAACAGAGAATTTAACATGAAGGTACAGATTATTTCGTGAGGCAAGGTAAGCTGAAAGCATAGCAATTTTAGTTTTGAAATATGGCGGAATGGAAAGATTGATTAAGAAGTTGAAAAGGGCATGGGTGACATGAATCCTTTTCAAACAGAATAATGAACACTGTATATGAAATTTTCCCACAGGTAGAGCAATAGAATTGAATTCTACCCGATCTCACTCGAAAAATCTCACCAGAAATGAATACGAAATGAAACTATGGAACATAACGAGGAGATGGAGAGATTGATTAAGAAGGTGAAAAGGGCATGGACAACATGAATCCTTTTCAACAGAAGAATGAAACACTGCACATGAAATTTTCCCACAGGTAGAGCAATAGAAGTGAATTCTACCTGATCTCACTCGAAAAATTTCACCAGAAATGAATGCAAAATGAAATACAAAACATAACAAGATACATATGAAACATAAGAGAAACACTTGATACACTCACAACCACAGGAATCTCATGAAACAAATCCATTGCCTTTCATTAATTCTCTGTAAAAATATACAATGCAGAAACAAATTTTCTTTCCCACAGTCTCCCAGAAGTTACAAGCCAACCCACCAACTTGCTTTACAAATGGTTTGCATACAATATATAGAATGTGCTATGAAGAGATAGAACGACCAAGGGTCACCAAATGAAGGT
Source organism: Pinus taeda (assembly GCA_000404065.3). NCBI lineage: Eukaryota > Viridiplantae > Streptophyta > Pinopsida > Pinales > Pinaceae > Pinus > Pinus taeda. The sequence continues at coordinate 126,641 of APFE030272052.1, forward strand.
GGAGAGCCAACCATCAGCTACAGGTGTATCACCACAAACATGACAAATGGCTTGGGTAACCCTTTGCCTTCCTTTACCACTTGTATAACTGACCATATGGAGTGAAGATATTTATAAAACCGCCGTGCTCCTCCTCCTGTGCATCACGCTCTTTTCCAAATGATGTTTTGAGGCCTTCCTGATGTCCAAAATGAGTGAAGAATAGCTCGTTTGAAAGACTGGTCTGTCTAATTTCCAACCCCGTCAGAATTTTTTGATTTGGAGTTCATTTGCATTGTCAAAAATCAAATCTCCCAAGACTGGTCAAACTATGCCATATGAGGTTGCCTCAAGGCAGAGTGCTGTTGCGGGTGACTTTTGAATGTTGTTCGCAACCCCAAATTGAGCTCATTATAGCTCATTGGAAAGCTCTTTGTGTCTACATTCCAAGCCAACTGTAAGTTTTTGATTTGAAGTTCATTTGATTTGTCAAAACTCAAATCTCCCAAGACTGGTCGAACTGTGCCAAATGAGGCTGCTTAAAGGCAGAGTGCTGTTACAGTAAACTTTGGAATGCCTTCCTCAACTCCAAATTGAGCTTAGGATATCCCATTGGAAAGATGTTTGTCTCTAGTTATCATGTAGATCATCAAGGAAGTCATTTGACCAACATATTTAGGAGAAAACTTGATTTTCTCGAGGTCACTCCAGAGGTGCATTAATTCTCTCGAGACAATTGTATGTTTGCCATTTCTTCAGAACCATAACACCTGCGTAAACCGTGAAGGAGTTTTTTCTTCCTTGGTATGTTATGGTAAAAAACCTCTCTCATTTTTCCCAAATTCATCTTCGATTTCTCAGAAACATCATTTGAGTGAAACATATCCCGATGTGTGGGACAAGGGATTTGCCAAAATGAAGCGAAATGAAGGGGATAGGGAGTTTGTAAATTCTTGAGGAAATTTTTGGAAGTGTGGAGGGATGTTAAGAAGTAGGGGAAAGTGGAATCTCAAAAATTGAGTGAGGGGAAGGGGTCCAAAAAGGAAAAACACAGGCCCAACCATAGAAAATTGCTAGGTTGTAGCAAGAAACTAGGGTTTATGCGAAAATGAGGAATTTGGGGGATCTCAGTGATGGGAGGAGTTTGATAAGGTACATTATGGATAGGGAAAGGTGTGTGAACATCAGGATACAAGCTTGACCATCCAAGAGAAATTAGCTTCAAAACCCTAGGAGAGGGAAATGAACCTTGCCATAGGCGCAACTGAAACATGAACAAGGTGTGAAATGACCCAATGGAACTTGACATGATGATTACAACCCTCTGAATGATGGTAGACTCAGCTGAATGGTGACATGGAACATCATTTGGACAATTTTAACAAGGGTAAAATTAAACCCTAGACCTAATGCTTAATGACCAAATTTTACTTGAAGACTCACTGAAATGATAAAATTTGACCTTGACACCTTAAAATCACTTGTGTAAGAGCATGTTTGATCACTTGAGGAAGGCTGCAAAGACTGACTCTAACATTGTCTCCAATGGGGGATGGTAGCTCCTTGGAGGTGCCAAGAATAACAGATCTCTGGAAGAGCTAGACAGTGCCTTTTGTCCATTGGGCTATGGAGTCCATTATTCCGACAAACCAACATGACTCAATTTGTTGACATGAAACTTGACTCAAACTGACTCAATGCAAACTGACATGACTAAAGAAACTTGACTGAACTTAAAACTTAAAGTTTGGTGGTAGTACATGACCACCTTTATTTTTTACAAGACTATATATCATCAAACTATATCAAACTGCCAGTGTAACCAATCAAGAAGATGGCTTCTTAACTGATTCTTCCGATCAGATTTTCTGGTCAACAATTGATGCTGGTAACTGGGCATCCAAAAACATAATTGGCCATGATCTCCTTCATCACTGAATACTGCAATAATGACCTTCACTGCTGACTGTAACATATTTACCATTGGATCATAAAAAACATGAAGATTTACCTCCTGTTGAAGAAACAAGATGTCTTTTTCTTTTGTTTCTGATCTTCCTTCATGATGTACTTCAATATTTTCCTGGTCCTAAAAAAATTCTGAACAAGTAGATGAGTGGATTTCCTCTTCAAAGAACACTTCAAGACATGAGACATATGAAGAAGAATCTGAATGGCAATTTTGATTGCTCTGGTCTTCTACAGTCTGAATATATTTTTGATCATCTTGACATGATATGACATCCATATTCTCATTACATTCATCACATTCATCAATCATGAGAAAAGCAACTTCGGATGATTCTTGAAACCCAACACTAACATTTTTATCATCTACCACAAATTCATCCAAAGAAATCTTTTCACTTACTTGAACAAAGTTCTCATCTTGTTGTCCATGAGCTAATTGGATTACCTCTTCATGAAGGCTTTGTTCTGGTGACATGAGAACATTTGGACCCAAAACTTTGTCTTCTTCTATGGACGAATCTGAAATGACACTTTTTCTTTCATCACTTTCAGCCATATGGAATTCTTCAACTTGCTGATTGTCATGCAGTTTGTGCCCCTTGATTGTTCCATGCACCCGAGGGGCAAAGGCGACCAATCTTCCAGTACTGTTTGCAGTTTCTCCTCAACCACCATATTTAACAAAAAATATGGTCGAGGAGGAAAATGACGGAGCATGAATAGACAGATGCATTTAACAGTTATGGGGCCTCATTGATACAAGCACTCCAGTTGCTTGAGAGGACAACATAACATAGGAAAAGATCAGATTCATCCGCTAAAGCAAGAAAATGCACTTAGAAGCTCCATCAGGCAAATAAATGCAGTTGGTGGTCAATTATGACCCCTCCATACCTAGAATGGCCAAGTGCCTTTGTATTGAAACTTTATATATACCCAGAAACAAGATGTAATCAGGGTTGATGGTTGATGTTTTGATGTAAGGTTCAACTTCTGGGGACTGTAACTATTTTGATACTTGCAGTGTCTCGTCTTCATCTTCCGCTAATACAAGCTTCTTTTGTCGTTAATTTCTCACTTTTCATTTCTCTTCTCTTCTAAGTTGTGCCTAATATGCTATATTCCTGAACTCTTGATGTTTAACATTAGAATATCTGTCATCCCATCTCTGTGTTAAAGTCTTGTATGTATCATTGAATGAGTTATTCAGGTTTCTATTCCTCTAGTTCCGGAGAGCTGTCATCCTATCTGTGCACTAAGAGATTAGATTAGCAGACTTCTTTACTGGTTGCAGCTGGCCATCACATGGTCTTGTGCATTTGCCGGTGTGGTCAGTATTCTCCATATTCACCCAATCTTAAACTGTGAGTAGTTGGTGGTATAAGGCCTTGTAGTTTGGGGGTGTTCACGCATGTCTAGAGTCAAGCAAAGTAGAAGTGGTTATCTGGCTTGGAAAAGCATCATTTCTTCCATTCATCCATTTGCAAGAATAAGTTGAATTTATATGTTCCCAGGCATCTCCGAGCTACAACCTAGGAGAGTTTCTTGGGGTGATAACATGACACATTGTTGGAGGAGGTGAGTTGAATATAGAACCCTCTAAGGTTGAGAGCATTATGAATTGGCCCAAGCCCAATATAGTTACAGAGGTAAGAAGCTTTTTAGGGGCAACACAATATTGGAGAAAGTTTATTGCTATTTTTTTTCCATTACAACTCCATTATGCATTGACAAGTGTCAAGAAAGTCTTACATTGGAGAGATGTACAACAAAAAGAATTTGATGCTTTGAAGCAAAAGATAATTTCAACACCGGCATTGGCACTTCCTGATCTTAGACAACCATTCGAGATTCAAATAGATGCAAGCGATTATGCCATGGGAGCAGTTGTATTATAGCACAGTAAGCCCTTTCATTTCATTCTGAAATATTTAATGGATCTGTAAATGACTATCCCACATATGACAAAGCACTATATGTATTGGTAGAAAGTGTTAAGAAATGAAAGCACTATTTGATGGCGAAGGAGACCATCATCTATATGACCATCAACCATTGTAGTTTTTATAGTCACAATCAAAGTTGCAACAATCACGGCATTTTAGATGGATGGGTTTTCCACAACAATTTCATTTGGTTATTAGGTATAAAAAGGAATCTACAAGAAGGTAGTTGATATGCTTTCAAGGCCTATTGTAAATTCATATGTTATACTCAATCTTAATCCTGTTTTGCATGAAACTTACATAGAACAATATGCAAATGATAATGACTTTCAAGAAGTATATGCAAGCTTGAGTAAAGGAAATCAAATTGAAGAGTTGGATTATCATGTACATAATAATTTGTTGTATCACTTGGGCAAGTTGTGTATTCCACAGGGAGAAAGAAACAATATCATAAGGGAGGTGGACACTTCATTGATTACTGGACACTTTGGTGTAGGCAAGACAATAGCGAATATTCAAAGGTATTGTTATTGGCCACACATGTTGGATAATGTTTCACATTTCATAAGAGGATTTTCTTTATGTGCTACAAGTAAGCCTAGGAATAGGAAACTTGGTTTATACACTCCAATTTCAGTACCTTCACATCCATGGGAGAGTATCTCAATGGATTTTGTAGGAGGTCTTCCATTGTCAAGGAAAGGTCATGATTACTTGTATGTAGTTCTAGATAGGTTCAACAAGATGTGCATATTAACACCATGTAAAAAGAAAATTACATCTGAACGAACAACTCATCTTTTCTTCCAAAACATTTGGGTTCATTTTGGTCTTCCTACTTCTATTGTAAGCGATCGAGATTCTCGATTTGTTGAGGATTTTTTGGTCAAATTTGTGGGACATGATGGACACAAAGTTGAAGAAGAGTACAACCTTTCATCCAAAAACAGATGGACAAACCGAGGTGGTCAATAGAACAGTTATTCATATTCTTAGAGGATATTGTAGCAAATATTCCATGTTGTGGGATGAATAGTTGCATTATATACAACATGCATACAACAGGGCAAAGCATTCTTCCACAAACACATCGTCATTTGAGGCATGTTATGGATACTTGCCAAGATCGTCATTGGAATTCATCTTTGATAAAGATGTTGCCATCAATGGTCATAGTGACATCGATAAGGCAAGGAAGTTCATATAGAAAATTTAGTTGATACATCATACACTGCAAGAAAAACTTGAGAAAAGTCAAAGTAACTACAAGGCAAGGCATGAAAAACACCAGATTGATCACGAATTTCAAGTTGGTGACGAAGTTTGGTTATATATTAGCAAAGAGATACTTCAAGGGAAAGGTAAAAAGCTTAAACGAATTCATTATGGTCCTTCTAAAATTCTGGAAAAGATTGGTAACAATGAATTTAAGCTTGATTTGCCTCCTTATATGCAAATATACTCTATTGTTAATGTTGATAATTTGAGATTATTTTAGCCTCCTTTGATTGATGATCAAGGAGAGCATGTTCAACTGCCATCAATAGATGATTTCTCGCCAGAATATCTAGATGAGCTTCAACAAGATATCATACTTGAAAAAAGAACTATGACTTCAAAGGGAGGGGATGGAATTCATAAAATACATGATCTACATTCACTTGGTCCTCTAGGCTTACTCTGACCTAGCTCTTCCTCTCCTACTCTCATATGTCTGGTCTCTACTCTCTTCTATTACTTGAATTTTTTTTATTAAATACAATTTTGGCTCTATTTAAATCCATATGATCTAATGGGCCAAATTTAAGCTTAACTTATCAATATCTTTAACAAATATAACAACTTTCTAGATTTAAACAATTACATAGAAATGAAATTTGAACCTACTCAACAAATTGCAAATTTTAAGGAACAACTCTTTTGGTAAATGTCTTTGACCTCCTCTAGGTAATTCTAAATTTGATAGATGCCCCTGCATCATACTCCCAAGGAACAAATTATTCATGATCTCCTGATCATGAGTCTTCTGTTGTTGGAGTCATCTATATTCCAAAATCTATGAAGCTACTTCCCGCTTGCATTAATGTTTTGTTGTTGCTTTGTTTCTACTTTCAGCCTTCTAGGATCTCAAACTTCATTTTTCCCTTATGCAATCTTCTTCCTCCAACTTTCATCACTCATCATCTCCCCATTGTTGTGGTTATTCCTTCTTATCCACTTTGGAGTCTTTATCATTAAACCTGCTTCTCTCACTTTTTCTTGTTGTTGATTGCTACCTCTTTGAATTGACCACTTCAAGTATGCATAAAAATTTCTACATTTACAAATGTGTATTATGATTTTAAATATTTTAAAACCCCATTCTATGCATTCGTTACCACCTGCTTTGTCTTAGGCTTCCACCATTAATATCATTTGTTATCTCCAACATGTTTCATTTAGTTTATCAAATGCAACAATCCACAACTCCTCAACTTGCTGCTTTGTAGAGGTTACAATACATAATTCCTTTGTTGCTTCCATTTTTCATATGTTCATTGTTTCAAAAGAAATTCTTTTATCTTTAAAAACATTATCACCTCACTTGGTATGAAAATATAAAACCAGTTCTTATGTTTCCTTATTGTTGTAATAATTTGTCTCTAAACCTTGCTAATTATTCGTTACATTCAAACTATCCCCAATTTTGTTTTCCAAAAGTATTCTTTAGTCTACTTCTTTCAAATTCTTTTGGGATGTCTTCAATCTTTGTTTCTTGTACCTCTATTAACTCTAGTCTACCTCTTTGATACTTGTCACTTGGAAAATCATTCTCCTCTTTATCAAGCCAAAAGTTATACTAATTGTCTACACATTCCTTTCATCATATCTCTTATCACCTTGAAGTGTTCTCTTCCATTTAGCTGTCAACATCTCAATAATGTAGTGTGTGAGAGTTGCACGATTCTGACTTCCCTTCAAAAATTTCCAAGGTACTTGGTTGCTTAAAACTCCATCATTGAGCTGATACGCTCATTCTATAGCTCGATCTGATGTGTAACCCTCTCAGTCCATCATCAATGTTGAAAATTTTCTCATGTTGACCAAAATAAAAATAAAAAATCAGCTCCTAAGAATATTTGCACTTGAATAAATTGGATCCCTCTCGGATCATGTTGGATCCATATTTAAGATGGATTTATGTTGGTAAAAACCCACCTATTGTTTGACTTGCTTCAAAGAAATATTCCATTCTTGTATTACCATACATTTGTGTAGATTTAATGTTTCCTCAAACTTATTCAATCGTGAAATTTTGGTATCCATATTGTTCTTTGGTAGAGAATTCTTTCTTAGAACGCTATTGTTGTCTTAAAAAGCAATCCCTCATTGTTCCAACCCATTTCATTGGTTCCAACCGTGTGACATCCACTTCTTCATAATAAAATTTTGTCAAGTACTTGATGCCAATTGTGGAAATATCTCATGGCCCCTTAGGTCCCAATCCTCCATTTTTAGAGTCGGTATACAGGCGAGTGAAGTGACCTCAAAAAACACACTCTCCAGCACCAACGAGGTGGAGATCATGAACTTTTCTTTATCTAGATCTTTTGGCACTTTAGTGGTGGATTTTTGAGGTGGGATATACTTCAACAGCTTAGTTATCGGCTCAACCTCCTTTGCATCAATCTCTTGTATATTCTCACATAGTTCTTCCTCATCTAGGTCAAGGGGCTCTATTAGCTCTTTGGACCAATCCATCTTCACTTTCGGGTGGATTTCTGTCGGGTTCTTCCATGGTGATTGTCGCACTGGGACTTGTTGAGGCTTTTTCTGCTTCTTATCTCCCATCATGGAAGCTAATGGTCTAAGCCTTGGTGACCTAGGCCCAGTAGTAGGAAACCATGCAGGTACAGGTTGGGCTGCCTCCATCTCAAGGAGAATTGCAATCATCCTTTCAATGATTATCTTACGGTGCCAATCATACAAGTTGGAAAATTCTGGCCGTGAAAGAATTTCCTCCAAATCCTTCTCAGACATACAACAATCGTCTTGGCGCAAAATCTTAAGGAAAGCTCTTAGGAAGGAAAGTGTTTGAATGCAGAGTGGTATGCCATATTTATAGACCAATTTGAATTAAAATCCAACCATTCCCTCCAATTCCCAGCCATTAATGCATTTTTGGCAACAGATTTACAAATATATGCTCCATAAATGCTTTTCCCCCACTCCTTTCAACGGAAAAATCACCATCCAATCATCTATAGTTCTTCCAATGGTGATTTTTGGCCCGGATTCCTAGGACCCATCCTTTTGGTGTAGCTCCCCTAGGCACCTCCCTTCAATTCGTCGTGTGGTTCACTCACTTTGGCTTTCCACTTTCAGGCGGTGTAGTTTATAGTCTCATATTTCCTTGCACCTGCCTGGAGTACTAAGACTATCCCACAATCATATAGTCATTGCATAGGGGTGGGATCACCCATGTACGACTTCAAACAACTGCCACTAAAATTTCTCGGAAATAATTCCCCATTCAACTTCTAGAGATGAACTATGCCTCCATTTGTAATTTCCTTAACAACATATGGCCCCAACCAATGCATTTGAAATTTTCCTGGGAACTTTGTGAACTTACTATCATATAGCAACACTAAATCTTCGCTCTTGAAGGTGTGCTATTTGATATGGTGATCATGCCATGCATTTTCTTTGTCCTTCTAAACCTGCTGATGAAATATTGGTAATTTTAGGTATGTTCTATGCTTAGAGCAATTTATTTCAAATTTCATAGTTAGCTGAATATCTTTTCTAGATTAGCAATCACATCAGCATTAAAGTAAATTGCAGATAGAAAATAAACATAAATCGTAGAAGACGAGTGAAGACAAGAGGACACAAGATGTGGTGCTATCCAGGGATAAACCCTAATGTGGGGAAACCCTTGATCAATTCTTCTTATATGTTCTTCAATAGTTCAACAGAGAGAGAGAGAGAGAGAGAGAGAGAGAGAGAGAGAGAGATAATACGTTTACAACAGATGTCAACACTTTGACTTATCTAGATAAGAGCATAGATCATCTCTAAGAAGATGATACCTGAGATTAGTTGAAGACATGCTACTTCAACTGATTCTCCAAGGTGACTCCTTCACCTATTGTTGTGCTACATTTCATCATCATGTTGCACCTCACCGTACTGCACCATGATGGACCCATCATCACTATGCTGCATCTCATCATGGTTCATTAATCATGATTGTACTCGTCACAGTACTACATTATATGCCATTGTTGTTGACCTATGCGCTTGCTGCATCTTGCTTGCTTGTTGTCCCTAGCATGCTTGTTGTCCTTTGCATGCTTGTTGTTGCATGCTAGCTATCCCTTGCATGTTAGATGTAACATTGCATGTTTGGTGTATTTTCTACTAAGTACCATACAACTATGAACTATCCCAATATTAGTTAGTTGTCCCTTGCATGCTACTCTCCTTCGGAGATAGATGCTCTGGTTGTTTCGGAAGTTCCCGACAATTCTCGTAGTTCTGGCTGTTCCTGGCAGTTCCAACAGTCTTGCCAATTCCGACTTTTCCTGTAGTTCTAGCTTTTTCGGCAGTTCCGGTAGTTTCGACATTTCCGGCTTTTCTAGCTTTTCCGGCTTTTTTGGCAGTTCTGGCATTTCCGACATTTTGGATTTTCTGGATTTTCCAGCGTTTCCGACTTTTCTAGCAGTTGCATCTTTTCCAGCAGTTTCGGCTTTTCAGTAGTTCTGGCTTTTCCGGCAATTCCGGCTTTTCCGACAGTTTCAGCTTTTCCAACATTTCTTGCAGTTCTAGCTTTTCTGGTGGTTCTAGTAGTTCTAGCTTTTCCAGTAGTTCCGGGTGTTTCGGCTTTTTGGTAGTTTCGACAGTTCTGGATTTTCCGATAATTTCGGCTTTTTGCCCTCTGTATCAGGTCAATGTTATTCCTTAGGATCTCTCCTCCTAGTAAAACCCAAAGAGAAGTAGAGAAAGGAAGAGATCCCAAGTGTGTTGAAATGACTTTAAGGCTACCTCTATTTATACTGAAATGTTGAGCACATGTGGGGTTTATTTGGTTGTTGGCCGACCTTCACGAATTGTCTTATAATGCAAATAAATTCATAACTCCAATTCTTTTATCTTTAAAAACATTATCACCTCACTTGATATGAAAATATAAAACCAGTTCTTATGTTTCCTTATTATTGTAATAATTTGTCTTGAAACCTTGCTAATTACTCATTACATTCAAACTATCCCCAATTGTGTTTTCCAAAAGTATTCTTTAGTCTTCATTTCCTCTCTAATTTGATGAAAAGGATTGTTTGTGTGTTGCGAATTTAAAATTCCTACAATCCTCCCTTGCTTTAGTAAGGCCCAACTTAGGAATTAAAAATAAATATATTCCTTCATTCATAGTCTCATCTTCTTGAGAACATTGTTCTCTAAACATATACAACCAAAAATATACAGCCCATATGATTAAGTACCAATGATAATTTATATGGAGCTTATCATTATCTTCTATTGTTATCCTTTTTTTAGCATGCTCCAGACTTGCATTAACGTAGTTATGTACCAACCATCTCAAAACTCTATAATTTAAATCATCTTCAAGCCAAATGACCATTCTTATGTTATTACTTGTTTCAAATTCCTTTGGGATGTCTTCGATCTTTTTTTCTTGTACCTCTATTAACTCTAGTCTACCTCTTTGATACTTGTCACTTGGAAAATCATTCTCCTCTCTATCAAACCAAAAAATTATACTAATTGTCTACACATTCCTTTCATCATATCTCTTATCATCTTGAAGTGTTCTCTTCCATTTAGATGTCAACATCTCAATAATGTGGTGTGTGAGAGTTGTAAGAGTTTGACTTCCCTTCACAAATTTCCAAGGTATTAGGTTGCTTAAAATTCCATCATTAAGCCAATACACTCATTCTATAGCCCGGTTTGATGTGTAACCCTCTAGGTCCATCATCAACGTTTCTCAGGTTGACCAAAATAAAAATAAAAAAACAAAAAAAATTAAATAACCATACAAAACATTTAAATGCTGTCATCTCATAAAAATATTTTCATGTGAATAAGTTGGATCCTTCTCGGATCATGTTGGATCCATATTTAAGATGGCTTTATGCTAGTAAAAACCCACCTATTGTTTTACTTGCTTCAAAGAAATATTCCGTTCTTCATTTACCACATATTTATGTATATTTAATGTTTCCTCAAACATAGTCAATCGTGAAATTTTGGTATCTAGATTGTTCTTTGTTAAAGACTTCTTTCTTAGAACCCTATTTTTGTCTTAAAAAGCAATCCCTCATTGTTCCAACCCATTTCATTGGTTCCAACTGCCTGACATCCACTTCTTCATAATAGAGTTTTGTCAAGTACTTGCTTGGTGCCAATTGTGAAAATCTCTCATGGCCCCCTATGTCCCAATCCTCCATTTTTAGAGTCGGTGGAGCAGGCCAGTGAAGCACCCTAAAAAAACACACTCTCCGGCAACAATGGCGTGGAGACCATGAATTTCGCGTTATCTGGATCTTTTGGCACTTTAGCGGTGGCTTTTTGAGGTGGGATATACTTCAACAGCTAAGTTATCGACTCAACCTCCTCTGCATCAATCTCTTGTATACCCTCACACAATTCTTCATCATCTAGGTCCAGGGGCTCTATCAGCTCTTTGGACCAATCCATCTTCCCTTTTGGGTGGATTTCTGTCAGGTTCTTCCATGGTGATTGTTGCACCAGGACTTGCTGAGGCTTTTTCTGCTTCTTATCTCCTATCGTGGAAGAAATGGTTTAAGCCTTGGTGACATAGGTGCAGTAGTCAGAAACCATGTAGGTAGAGGTTGGGTTGGCCAAGTATTTCATAACGGAATGGTCTGTCTACATCTTGAAGTGCACACCCAACAGATAGTGCCTAAATTTTTGCAGAACATACACCATTTCTAACCCTTCACGCTCTGTGATTGAGTAATTCTTTTCCACCTTCAACAACCTCCTACTTGCAAATTCTATTGGGTGGTCGATATCCCCTTCGCCTGGTTGGGTCAGCACAATGCCTAGCGCAATGCATGAAGCATCTACATGAATGTGGAACTCCTTCTTATATTGGGGAAAACTAAAATGGGTGCGATAACCATTTTCTCCTTTAAGACATCCAATTTTTTTTGGGAATCCTCGTCCCAACAAAACATTGCATCATTTTTCAACAATGTCTCCATAGGTATAGTGGCTTGTGCATATGCTTTGATGAACTTCCTATAATACCCTGTATGGCCCAATGTTGAGCACAATTTTTTAACTTTCTTCGGGGCCTCCAAATTAATGGTTACTACAATCTTGGTAGGGTCTACCATCAATCCCTGCTCGCAAACAACATAGCCCAAGAGTATCCCATAAGGCATGCATAATATGCATTTCTTTAGGTTAAGGGCTATCTGATGCTTTGGAGAAGTATCCAACATGAGGCATAAACTAGCAACATAGAACTTTACCAATCCAAACATGGTCCAATAATCAAAGTAAACCTCCATACATTTGTGGATAAATTCCTTGAAGGCCGCAATTACCACCCTCGAGAGGATTGTAGGCACATTCTTAAGCCTGAAAGGCATCATTGTATATTGAAAACAACCCAATCGGTTGCAACGGTGGTCTTACTCTGATCCTTCGATTTGATCTTGATCTAATGGTATCCTGAGAACCCATTTGTGAACGAGTAGGCTTCCTGCCCTCCAACATTCTCCAGTACCTCATTTGTGAATGACGTATGGAATGGATCGTGGACACATGCGTCATTCAACTTCCTTAAGTCTACGTATATCTGAATTTCACCCTGTGTTTTATTTTCTTGAACCACCATAGGACTAACCGAGTATGATTTCTCAATAGGTTCAATGATCCTGGCTTCAAGTATTTGATCCAATTCCTTGCACAATTTTTCCTTATACTTGGGATTTGATCGGTAGGGGCGTTGCTTTACCGGCTTTGCATCTGGCTTCAAAATGATCTTCATGACACCCAAATCCCCTATTTTCCCTTTCAGATCAGAGAACTTGGTGGGAAACAAGTCTTGATACTCGCATAATAGCTCCACTAATTTATCGATTGTATCTTTTTCCTAATAGTCATCTATGTTCGTGAACTTCAACTGTGCTTTCGATCCAATATTCACCTGATTGGGCTTTAAAGGCTCTGATATATTGTCGATTCCTCCCTTAGGTCCTTCGACTTCACGCTTACCTTCAGACTTGGGAATATGGATGTTCCTTAGATCTTCTTTGACATCCTCCTTGGTCACATTGTAACATTTGAACGCATGGCACAACTACATACTCCAATTTGGTTCTACCTATTCAACCATTTCTTCAGGAATTTTGAATATGGAAGCTTTGATCTCCTGGACTACTTCATCTAGACACTCAAACCCATCTTCAAAACTAAAAATTAACAGAAACATTTCTTTCAAAACATCCCATTCTGCGGTTCCATGTCACAGCTCAGTTTATAAATACCAATTCATTGGGATGGTATCCAAAGTATGACAAATATATGAACCCACTCGGTTTTGGTTCTTCTCCCCATGCTTTCATCCATAGAGCCAAATTCTCGTATAGATCGTCCTTCCATGTGTATTTCTCCATAATGCGGGTATTAGCGTACCCATACTTTAACTTCATCATTCTTCGATATTATTTCCAATCTGGAAAATTTTTCTTATGCATATGCCACCATCGAGCAGGCGTAGCTCGTAGTGCAATGTCTAGTGCGTGGAACCGATGTTTGTCTGGTGCACCCCTTTCAAATTTATCTAGAAATAAATTGACATCTTCTAAACCATCATAATATGGAACATTGCGTACCTTGGTGGATATACATCGAAGCAACTTGGTAAGTCTATTGTGCAGTGATGATAATTCATGCAATCGCTTATACCAATGCTTGAGCTCCTCATCAAAATCTGAATTGCAGGAACTATCCCTTTCCCATGTGATTCGTTCATCCGTAGTAGGGTTAATCTAGTCCTCATCCCATGCAGTTATATTGTAGATCTGATCAATGTCGTCCTCTTCCTCATCATCTCGGACCTCTTTAGTATATTGTGCACCTTTGGCCGAATCTAATGGAACAATAACCCTTAGTTCTTTCTTTTCGAATGTCATTTTATGTTTTTTGAGGTTGATGATCGCATTCATATAAAAGGCTCAATCAGTGCCAAGAAACACTAGGTATGGGTTACTATCATTGGCTATCTCAATCACTTCAAAATCAACTATGGCGCTCACTCTTTCAATATCTACCATCACCCCATATAAGCGCCCCATAGGAATAGTCTTTTGTTGGTTTTCCATTCATAGCTGGATCGGGGACCATTGCAGCACGGGTCTCCCCATTCTTTCCCAGGTTTGTTTCGACAAAACGTTCACATCATACCCAAAGTAGAGAATTACTTGGTCCACCTCATATTCCCTGATTTGCATAGTCAACCTCATCTCATGACTCGTTCTCTTCTTGCTTTTGCCCAACTTGTGTACTACACACTATTGAGGCATGGGTTTATTCTTGCAAGTACATTTATCTATCAGTTCATGTAGCCCTTCTATCGCCTTCTTATCCCTTAGAAGCTTCATGCAGGTCTTTAAAAATGACGCTAATAATGAAGGTTATACGTCCTACGCAATACTTCTTCCTCCAGACTTCTCCATGTGTATAACTTGGTTTCCTGATGTAGAAGTTTCTACGAAGCTCTTCTTAGCCTCCATAATAGTCTCCTTTTCTTTACCTAAATCTAACCCAATTTCTTTATCAGTAGCCTTGCGTACTCATCCATCTGATTCTAGCTTCTTCCCCTTATCCTCTTCGGTAGCTATACTGCTTCGTGTAACAATATTGAAACAAGTCCCACCTTCACGAGGCTTCGACCTCATCAACTGGATGTTCTGCGTAGACTGCTAGGTTTGTGTCTTATTTTCTTGCATCTTCGTGATAAGTACTGGGAAATCTTCTATGACATGGCCAAACTGTCTACAATATTGATAGGAAGGGTTTGTTGGGTTCTAACAATCATGTGTAAAATGACTTGCTTCCCCTTAATTGTAACAAATGATTTGACCACGACCCGTTCCAACTCCTCCTCCTCAGAATTGGAACCTTCCACGCGTTGCAGTTGCACCCTGATCTTGTTAAGTATGAATCTCTACCTACATTCTATACGTAAGGTTCCTATCCGTCATCAATTCATAACTTCGACAATGGTGTTCAGCATGACCTACATATTTACAGAAATTGCAAAACCACTGCTCTGAGATTTGTACAAACTTGTGTAGTAGATGAAAATTATTTGTCTCATGTTATCCTATAACCTGACATATAGCACGCCATAGTACTACTCCTACGCTTGGCTCAACAGTATTTTCTGGCTTCAGGGGGATAGGGCCTCCCCAAATAAGATAATTATGATATACTGGGAAATGGTCCTTATCATGACCATGGCCTTTTCATTTCAAGCACGAAACTTTTTCACAAACCTTAGTTTGGACTTCCTTTCTGTTTTTGAGTCTTTGCAACTCCATATGTAAGCTAGCCAACTGTGACTGAATTTGTTGCACCCCGAGATTCGTATCCTGAATGGGTGAAGCTTCCAATCTCATAACAATCTCTAATGTTTCATCTTTTGTCCCTATTTTATGTCAGTGGCAATCTCAGATGAGGCAATAGTGAAGCAATGTACCAATCCCTGTGTTGGTCATCCGTGATCCACATATTAGCCTGCTGGAGTAGACACTTCATCCTTTGATCAAAGTCCCATGCAGACTCATTTACCTTCTGTTGGATCTCTTTAAACTGTATCGCTGAGTGGGCTTGCGACTTAGGCTGTTTAAACTCGTTTTTTGACGCTTCCTGTGTTTCCTTCAGAGTTGAATTGGGACGAGTCGAATAATACTTTATATACTAGCTCAACGCTTTGTCTTGCAGTGTTGTAACCGACTGTGATTTCTTCATGTTATCGTCTGTAATTTGATTTTCCTTCCATACAACATTTTCTACAAACCAAAATTGTCCAGGGTCTTCAGTCCCCAAACCCTTAAATACAAGCATCTTGATTGTGTTTGCCATGTTGAATGGTGGAGGTGGAGGTGGAGGCAGAGGTAGAGTGGATGGATGTGGTAATTTTGTGATACTTGACTTACAGTCTACAATGCACCTTATGGTATTTTCAGAATACTATTTTCTTCGTCACTATCAAATGATCCCAATAAAGGATTGTATTCAACACTTAAATCTAGATTCCGTCTAAATGATCTTCCACTTCACGTAGTCCCAAACATTAATTCAATGGCATAACTTGTTTTGTACACAATAACATTTTAACCCAAGTCTTCAAGGATTTCAGATACTTACTTTTGGGTCCCTTGAAAAACCAACATTCATCTTCTCTATAACTAACCCCATGTGCAAAGCTGGGGGGTTAGAGGGGGGTGGGCAGCCTCCCCTTTGTTGCACCAGGTGTAGCAGGGGGTGATAGCTCCCCTGCATGGGGTCTGGGGCAGTGCCCCAAGAATGTTTTTTTTGGACATTATATTAGGTGAACAGACCTACCTATGGTTTTGTGCATGGATTTCACACATGGTTTTGGGCATGATGGTTTTCTGGCCATGGTATTTTGTAGACCTAGTCAAGGGAACTATCATTATGTTCTAATCCAGGGTTAAATGGATTGGGTTTTATGAATTCTTCGACGTGTATATATATGTATTATAACATCGAAAGGAATATAATGAAAAATCAATCTGGTTGTCCCGATTTGGGATCCAAGAGAAAATCTATGTGTATTTGTTTTTTGTTTCTCGCCATTATATATTTTCTATTTTTAAGAATTTGTTTGCAGGTAGTTTTTGTATAGGGTTAAAACCTCATTTGGTATTAGAGTTGTTTCGGATTCAAGGGGAGGCCTTTGCTGCTGAGAGGTTTTTTCTCGGTCCTATGGTAGACCCTGTTCAATGGGAGATTTGTGGGATTGATTCTTGTGGTGAAAGAATATAGCGAGCAATGGAAAGATAGAGATTGAGAAATTTAATGATTAGAGTTTTGAGTTGTGGAAACTCAAGATGGAGGATCTACTGGTGGATAAAGATCAGTGGATTGTGGTAGATCCAGGTATTAAACCAACGATAACATTAGCTTAAGACTGGGTGAAGTTGGATTGGAAGGCAAAGAGAAAAATATGATTTTGTATCTAAGATCCAATATTATTGAATGTATCAGGGGAATCTTTAGTGAAGGCTTTGTGGGATAAGTTAGGGATTTTGTACCAATCTAAGTCTCTAGTGAATAAATTATTCCTACAAAAAAAGTTTTATAACCTGAGGATTAATGATCGAGACTCGATGAAAGAGCATCTAAACACCTTTAATACTATGGTAAGTCAGTTATTATCTGTTGATATTAAAATTTAGATGAAGATAAGTGCATCAATTTATTGTGTTCTTTACTAGATTCATGGGATAGTCCGGTTGTTGCAATAGGTAGCAATACAACTACCTCGCAGTTTGATGAAATAGTCTCATGCTTACCGTCGGAGGAGATGGGATGGAAAAATGTGGAGGGCCAAAATGGTGATGCCTTGCATGTATGAGGGCGGTCCTAGAATAGAAACAAAAATAAGTCTTCATGTGGGAGATCTAAATCTAGAGGGGGATTTAAATCTCTAGGAAAACCTATAAAGGTGTGTTGGAAATGTGGAAAGGAATGACACTTCAAAGGGACTGTAGATCTAAATATCTTGAGAAAGGAAAGGGATCTAATGATGCTCCTTTTATAGAGGAGAAAACCACCTCAGATGAAGGTGGGGATGTGTACTTGGATTCTTCTTCAAGCACATGTAGAGCCTGAGGCAGGGTTGATTGAATCAGGTGCATCCTTTCACTTCACTCCCCATAGGGAGTGGTTCTGCAAGTATGAGAAATATGATGGGGGTGATGTCTTCTTAGGGGATGATAGGAAGGCTAGAATCATTGGACCTGGAAAATTCAATCTAAAGTTGCAAGGTGGAAGGATTAGCACACTTTTGGGTGTTCTGCATGTTCTTGCATTGGCCACAAATTTGATTTTTGTAAGCAAGATGGATGATTCATGTGTAAAAACAATTTTTGAGAAAGATACCTGCAAGATGATTAGGGGAGCACAGGTATTGATGCGGGGATTTAGGATTGGAAATATTTACAAGCTTCTGGGTAGTACTGTTATTGATGGGTGCAACAGTTCTGTGGTTCCTGAAGGTGGAGTAGAAAATCTAGTGGTTTGTGGAGAAAATACCATGCTATGGCATCAAAGGCTTGGATATATTGGAGAGAAGGGCCTTTGAATACTTCATGGTAATGGTATGGTATAAGGTATGTCTAATTTTTCTTTGGATTTTGATTTCTGTGAAAATTGTGTATATGGGAAGCATAATTAGGTGACTTTCCCCCCTGGTGCTAAGAGGGTGAAAGGGATATTAGAGATTGTGCACAATGATGTGTTTGGACCTGTCTCAGTTCCATCACTGGGTAAGTCTGCGTACTATGTATCATTTATAGATTACTTCTCAAGGAATACATGGATATATTTCCTTAGGAACAAATCTGCAGCCTTTGACAAGTTTAAAGAATTTAAGGCTCTGGTAGCAAACCAGTGAGAGAAGAAGATAAAGGTGCTAAGGACAGATAACGATGGAGAATTTTGCAAGAAGGAATTTGAAGAGTTTTGTAAGAAGTGTGGTATAGCATGAAAAAAGACTACTCCATACACACCTCAACAAAATGGAGCTGCAGAAAGAATGAACATGAAGTTGATGGAAAAGGCAAGAAGCATGCTCATTGGTGTAGGGATAGGACATGAATTCTGGGTAGAATTGGTGGAGACTACATGTTACCTAGTCAACGAATCACCTTCATCAGCGTTGGAGGATAAGACTCCACATGAGATATGGACTGGTAAGGATCCCTCTCTTTCACATTTGAAGGTATTTGGTTGTAATGCATATGTACATGTTCCAAAGGAGAATTAAAGAACCAAGTTGGATAGTAAATATGAAAGGTGCATCTTTATTGGGTATAAGGATGGTTTAAAAGGTTATAAGCTTTGGAACCTAGAAACAAGGAAGGTTGTGTACATCCGAGATGTGGTGTTTAGAGAGGTGAAAGATGTTATGAAACATGAATTCATACTAAAATAACTTGAGAATATAGAGTTTGAAATCAAGGAGGAAGAATCAAACTCTACAACAAAAGAGGAATTAGAATATGAAGACCCAAAAACTCCAACTGTGAGAAGATCAGTTGGAGAAAGAAGATAGCCAGAAAGGTATAGTCCATGAACTTTCTATTCAAATTTTGCTTTATCTATTACTGATGATGATCCAAATATGTGAGGGAGGTAGTATATTTAGAGGATGAAAAACTCTGGAAAGAGGCCATGGCTGCTGAAATGGCATCTTTGGACAAAAATGAGGCTTGGGATCTGGTGGAGTTGCGACTGGAAGAAAATGGGTGTTTAAGAAGAATATGATTGCAGAAGGAAAGGTGGATAAATACAAAGCTCGGTTGGTAGTAAATGGTTTTTCCGAGGTGTCGGGAATTGATTTTGGTGATAATTTTTCTCATGTTGCAAGGGTAGCTTCTATCATATTACTTTTATCTGTTCTTGTTGCTTTTGATTTTGAGGTAGAACAGATGGATGTGAGGATAAAATTTACTAATGGGGATCTGGGAGAAGAGATCTACATGAAGCAACTTGAAGGCTTTGAGATGAAGGGTAAGAAAGAACTAGTATGTAAAAAAATTCTTTTTATGGGTTAAAACAATCACCAAGGATGTGGTATCATAAATTTGATACATTTATATGGGGACTTGGCTTCACTAGAAGCAAAGAAGATCACTGTGTGTATTTTAAACAAATTGGCAACCGTGTTGTTGATTTAGTCTTGTATGTGGATGATATGTTGCTAATTGGAAATAACAAAGAAGTTATCCAGGAATTGAAGGCCCAATAGTCCAAATTCGACATGAAAGATCTTGGTGCTACAAACTATATTTTGGGTATGGAAATTAAATGAGATTAGGAAAAGAGGAACCTCTTGTTAAACTAGAGGAAGTATGTCAAGACAATATTGTAGAGGCTTAATATGAATGATAGTAAACCAATGAATATTCTTATTCATGTAGGTGTAAATTTATCTGTTGAACAGTGTCCCAAGGCAGAAGAAGAGGAAGAGGACATGTCCCGTGTTCCATATGCAAGTGTAGTCGATAGCCTTATGTATGCAATGGTCTATACTAGAACAAACATTGCACATGTAGTGGGAGTATTGAGAAATTTTATCTCAAATCCAAGGAAGGAGCATTGGACAACAATGAAGCGGATTTTCAGGTATTTGTGTGGCACTAGTGATTATTGTCTGTGCTACCAAGGAAGACCAGGATTTGATAGAGTTTTGGTAATAAATATTTTTTCAACTTGTATTTTCAACTTATCTCCCTAAGGTTTTACGCAAATTTCGAGCAGGAGTATTCGTTGGATGCAAAATTTAATTCCTTATTCAAGGACTACCCATGTTGCATACTTTCAATGGACCCTACTACACTAAAAATGAGAAATACATGAAAATATGTGATTGCAATCGCATTTCTCATGCATTTCTTATTTTTCGTGTGGTAGGGTCCATTGAGAGTATGCAAAATGGGTACTCCTTAGTTGAGGAATCGAATTCTGCATCCAACGAGTGTTCCCGCTCAAAATTTGAGTAAACCCATAGGGAGATAAGTTGAACACGAGTTGAAAAAGTAGTTTTTTCTTTTTTCCCTCTAAAATTTGATGATGTATTCTAATCATATTTTATTATTTCCGACATTATTTTATAATTTCCTTAGGAGGCCTATTTTAGACTTCAAAATCCCCCCTAATGCCCTTTCTTTACATTATATGACATTTATATAGGATGTGGGTAGGTTATATTGGAACGAAAACCAACCCCCTATTTTCGAGAGTTGTTTGAAGTGTGTCCGTTATAAATAAATGTATGGTGTTATCTCATAAGCAAACAATCCCATTTTTCTCAAATCTAATTGAACAACTATGACCAATAAATATAACACAAATTTCATTTTTGTGATATTCTCATGACATGAAATGCATGAGAATATACTCAGCACTAAGCCATAATTTATTTTGTTGTTGATTGACTATTGTTGCATTGTATGTGTATAAGACTCTATGTTTGACCAGAGCATTAACCATGAGCTCGTATCTTCCTCATTTGACCTAGGAGTGATCTAAATAACTCTCATCCATCTTGAGCCAACGAATAACAAAATCCATGTGGTGGATTTCACCTAGGATTCACATAGTTATGACAACAAATTATTTGGGTTACTAGATTTGCATAGAGGTTGTTAGATCTATACTAACATAAATATCATTAGCAACAATCAATCTTAATTCTATTAAGTCATAAAAAATAGTGAAAATCATTAAAATTTAGCAACTTAATACCTTATAAGCTTGAAATTACATTTCTCTGGAAGAAAACGAGAGATTATGGTAAAAGGGACAATAGAGAGGTGAAAGAAAGGGGTAAGATGGTGAAAATGGGATGCTTCTGATAGTGGACAAGGTGTCAAACTAAAGGCCAAATAATTTTCCTCTTTGTATGTCCTGAGGACTTTCTGGTGAGACCTACTAAAGGTTGGGAAATGGGTTGATCCAAGTGGATGTTAGTGGCCACCCACCTATCCCACTTGGACCCCCACTGATCCAGGTGGATATTGGTGGCCACCCACTAATTCCACTTGAATCCCCACCAGTGCTTCTTTCAGTTTTTTAGTTTCCTTAATTATAGCACAATTTACTATTTTTAGCATTTTTTCAGGTCCTAAACTTCCGGAGCCGTTTTGAGGCCCTAAACGACGTTTTTTGGGAAATCTACCACCAAGCGATTTTTTGTCTAAAATCGTCTTTTCCGTCGTAGTCCTTGGAGAGATCATTCCAATGGGCTATCATGCATGTCAAATGGAGATAATATGACCAATTCGCGACCCCGGGAAGTTGGCTGTCTAACTCACCCCAACGGGGCCCACAAACTCTTGGTGTTACATCTCCTCGGGTTAGGGTTTTTGTTGTTTAGGGTTTTCTCTTATTGTTCAATAATAAAAAGGCCCTTGAGCCTCATTGTAAGATAGTTCAGAGGCATGTAGTCGCCACATCTCTTCTTAGAGATAAGCTACCATTTCCCTAGCTGGTTTATTTCCATTTTTGTTTGTAAGCATATTTCAGTATTTTACAGTAATGAAATGAAGTATTATTTCCACTGAATATTTGTCTCTATGGTTATATCTGTATTTTATTGCGTTCTTGTTTAAATCTGAATCAGTGGTATCAAAGCGGTTTGCTTTTCTTCTCTATTTTTCTTTGAATGTCCCCAACGAGGCCGAGATATAAGGAGTTAGGGCTTCAACTAGTCAAACCTTTGCAAGACTAGCCTCGCAAATCCTGACAGCCTCCCATGGCGGATGAAAAGAAAGACAAGGGGACAGGAGATCCTATGAAAATCTTGCTTAAAGAAGCCCTTGAACAACAAAGGAACGCGATGATGGACAACTCTGCCCAAATCCTTAAGTGGCTACCCAGGGGCGACACATCGGTTTCCAACAGAAACTCTGGAAATGCCACACCATTTAAGGTACAAGTTAATTTTGAAATCTCCATATTCGAGGGTCAGATAGACGCAGTTGCCGTCGATAAATGGTTAAATGTGATAGAGGGTTATTTTTCTGTTCATGATTTTTCCAGTCGGGAAAAGATTATTTTCACTCTTCTCAAAGCAACACCCCACATTAAGGATTGGTGGGAAACCTACTGTGAGAAGAAGGATGAAAGTACAAGCTCACCGTTTTTAGTTGCACCGATTTGAAATTTATTCTGAGATGCTATCAAGGAGCAGTACTACCCTATTGGAAGCTATGAGGATCAATACATAAAGTGGACCATGCTGCGGCAGGGAAGGGACCAAGACGTATCGGAGTTTACCAATATTTTCCATACCCTTCGCACAAAGTTGGGTATCAAGGATACAGAGAAGCATTTGGTACTCAAATACCATGGCTTCCTACACAAGTACATCCAAGAATAAATAGAATTCCTGAACATCTCCTCGCTCGGCACGACATACTGATATGCTGTCAAGTTTGAGCAAAAGTTTAAACAAAAGAAGCCAGACTTTGGGTCTGCAAATCTGAAACAAGGGAAAGGTTCCCCCAAACTGTAGAACAAAGGACAAAGCCAAGGTGGGGTGGCCCAAGACAACTCGCCAAAGCTGCAAGCAAAGAACAACACCATGAAGCTGAAAAAGGACACAGGAAAGTGGTGTGAGTTCCATAAGAGCTCCACTCACAACACAAGTGAGTGTCGGGCCAAGCAGTCATTGGTGGTTGAGCTAAAGGTTTTAGAATCAGATGCATGTTCTGAATCTGAGTTAGAACCTGATAAGGGGAATGAAAAAGGGAAGCAGATTATCGATGCAGAGCCCTGTGCCACTGTTGCCACCACAAAGATCCAGAAGGAGGAACCCGAAGATACAGAGGAGGAGGAGCATCTCTTCCACTCCCAAATGTGGGTAAATGGCTACCCGCTATAGTTCATTGTCAACAGTGGGAGCCAAAAGAACATCATTTCCGTAGAGATCATGAAACAACTAGGCTTACCGACCACAACACATCCATAACCATACACCATCGGGTGGCTGCACCAAGGACGAGATTTTCGCATGAGCCAACAGTGTCGCCTTCCATACAACATCAAGTCCTTCATGGATGAGGTATTGTGTGACATTGCTCCCCTTGAATTTTGTGATGTTTTATTAGGACAACCATACTTGTGGAAGTGACATGCTATGTATAAGTCAAGGCCCTGTGTTGTTATTGTTACTTTGGGAAATAAGTTGTACAGGATACCAGAGGTAGTACTGCCTACCACCATCTCTTTGGTTACTGTAAAATAATGCAGTAAGCTCATTTCCAAAACTGGGAAATTTGTTTTCCTGATGATAAACCCTCAAGAAAAGAAGAAGACGGTGGCCACGACCTCCAGATAAGGCCCCTCCACACAACAACTACAGATGGACAAGGTCGTGGAGGAGTATGAGGACATCTTCATCTCCCCCGTAGGGGTTCCTCTGCACTATCAGGTCATGCACTCCATTGATCTGACCCCAAGTGTGCCGCTTCCCAATGGACCATTCTATCGACGCTCTGTTCTGGAGAACGATGAAATCAAGAGGTAGATTCAGGAGCTTCTGAAAAAAGGTCACATCCATCTGAGTTCATCACCCTGTGGGAGCCCGATCGTGCTAGTACAGAAGAAGGATGGGACTTGGAGACTCTGTATTGACTACTGAGTGCTGAATAAGATCACTATTCATAATAGGTACCCAATCCCACAGATTGATGACCTCGTGGACCAACTAAAGAGGGAAAAATATTTCAGCAAGATTGATTTGAAGTCAAGATATCACCAAGTACCAATCGAACCCTTCGATGTGTGGAAGACTGCCTTCAATGCCAAGGAGGGCCTTTTCGAATGGTTTGTTATGCCTTTCGGATTGACGAATTCTCCTGCAACCTTCATGAGGCTAATGGATGACATCTTGTGGCCATTCACCAACTCATTTGTAGTGGTATACTTGGATGACATCTTGATCTTTAGCAAGAGTTGGGAAGAGCACCTCCATCACATCCAACAGGTTCTCCAAACACTGCGGAAACACACGTTATGTGCCAATTTGGAGAAATGCACTTTTGGCATGACCCAGGTTCAGTATCTAGGATATATTATTGATGAACAGGGGGTGCATGTGGATCCAACCAAGATCCAAGTCATTCAGGATTGGCCATCTCCAACCACTCTAACAGAGCTTCGTAGTTTTCTAGGCCTTGCCAACTTCTACCGCAGGTTCGTGTTGGGATTTTCTCATATCAGTTGGTCCTTGAGTCAAGTCACCAAGGGAGGAGTGAAAGAAAAATTCTTTTGGTCTGAATCTCAACATAAAGCATTCAAAGAGTTGAAAGATCGCCTTTGCATAGCACCAGTTCTTGCATTACCAGAATTGCAACAACCATTTGAGGTCGAGACAGATGCCTCTGACTATGCTATTGGGGCAGTCCTTACTCAACATGGGCATGCAGTGGCATATCATAGTGAGACACTTTCAGACACAGTCTGAAAGTATCCCACTTATGACAAAGAGATGTATTCCATTGTACAGGCCTGCCGACAATGGAAGCATTACATGTTGGGGAAGGAAACGGTCATCCACACAGACCACCGACCTCTGCAGTTCATACAGACCCAAGGGAAATTGCAGAATGATCGCCATCAGAAGTGGTCTACATACCTGCAACAGTTTCACTTGAATATCAAGTAAGAAGGGCAGCACCAATAATGTTGCAGATTGCCTTAGTCGACCACCGATCATGGCATTAACCACCGTGCTCAACTCTTGTGGGCACAAGACTTCTGATTGGCCACTGCTCTACAAAAGTAACCCAGAGTTCAGCCACACATACCAGAAACTCTTGGAGGGTCAGCATGTTCCAGATTTTCACCTCCAGGACGACCTGTTATGCGACCTGGGTCACCTTTGTGTTCCTTCAAGCGAGCATGCCAAGATGATTTGGAAAGCACACAACAGTTGGGCTGTTGGGCATTTCGGGGTCGAGAAAACGGTGGCAGTATTGCAGAAATATTTCTATTGGCCGAATCTTCGATGAGATGTCGGGAAGTACATCAAATCATGCACTTCTTGCACCATTGCCAAATCGACCATCAAGAAGCAAGGCCTCTATACCCCGCTGCCTACCCCTAGTCGACCTTGGGAATCTATCTCCATGGATTACATGTCAGGCCTTCCTTCCACCAAGCATGGAAATGACTGTGTTTTTTTGGTCGTCGATAGGTTCTCGAAGATGGCCATTATGGCGACCTGCAAGAAGAATATCACAACAGAAGCCACTACTAAACTCTTCTTTGAACGAGTATGGGTACACTTTGGGATCCCACAGTCTATCATTTCAGATCGGGACAGTAGATTCTTCAGTACATTTTGGTCTAGTCTCCGGTCGATGCTAGACACCAAACTCACTAAGTCCACAGCCTTCCATCCTCAAACTGATGGCTAGACATAGGTCATCAACAGGATGATCGTACACATTCCGTGCATGTACAACTCAAAGCATCCATGCACATGGGATGAGAGCCTCCCCTATGTTCAGCACAACTACAACCGGGCTCTCCACAGCTCGACTGGCCACAGCCCTTTTCAGGTGGGCTTGGGATTCCAACCACTATGTCCCATCGATGTGGCCATGCCATTTGCAGCTACTCACACAGTTTGGCTCATGTCCAGTACAAAATAGATAAGGCAAACAACTTCATTGAGCACATCCAGCATATTTTCCATTAGGTCCATGACATTTTGGAGAAATCAAATGCCAAGTACAAGCAGTGACATGATCAACATCGGGTGCAACACAAATTTCAGGTGGGTGACAAACTCTGGTTGCATTTGCAAAAGGAATGCCTTACCGAAGCCTATTGGAAACTCAGGCCACTCCGATATGGTCCTTACACCATTACCAAGGCTATGGGAGACAATGCATTTGAGCTCAACATTCCCCCATTCCTTGGCCTGCACCCAGTGTTCAATGTGGACCGCCTTTGGCCAT
>APFE030272055.1:28750-63097 GCA_000404065.3 Pinus taeda
AATTTTTTTATATAACATTATCATTCACTTCCCAACATTCACGTAGTTCGTCGGCATCTTCAATAACTTTTCTTCAAAAAACCATAACTTCTTCATTTAGAAGTCGATTTCAGAGCCGTTTTTTTTAATCATCCTAATTTTTCGAGATCTTTCCATTGGAACACTTAGTTTCAACATCTACAACTTCAGTTTCTTTTAAAATGGAAAGTCCATGCCTAGTTATTCTTGACAACACCAGCTACTTCCAGTGGCCATCCTACATTATGGATTTGCTTAGAAGTAAAAGTCTTTATAGAATAGCCTCAGGCTAAGAGTCTAAACCTAAAGATGAAGATAATCAAGCCAAATACTAAAATAAGCAAGATCAAGCACATGGGTTAATAGGGATGTTTATTTCTCCAGACCTTAGATTCCATATCGCAGAAATTGATACCCTCGATGAAGTAATGAAACAACTCAATAAAGTTTTTGGAATTAAAAATGAAATTAGAGCCCATCAACTTGAAAATGAGTTGCTTATGTTAGACCCTAATGATTTTTCTTCCATTGAATATTTTTTGTCCAAGTTCAAGACCCATAAACTTCTCTTAGAAGGTGTTAAGGTTAAGAAAGAAGATGGTAGCCTTATATATTCCATTCTTACTAAGTTAGGACCAGCCTACTCTGTGTTTGTTTCCACCTTTCATTCTATTAGAGAAGCCTTTATTTCTCAAGAACAAGACTACAAGTCCCCCTCTTTTGATGTTTTGTGATTCTTTAATATGAGAACAAGAAAAACTCTTACATATTAGTATTCTTAACACTGGAAATTCTTCTAAGAAAGCCTTAGAAGCCTAGTAACAACCAAATTCAAAGAATCCTAGTATTCTTAACACTGGAAATTCTTCTATGAAAGCCTTAGTAGCCCAGTAATAACCAAATTCAAAGAATCCTAAGAAGAAAGATCCTAGAAAGATTGGTCCTAAGCCAAACAAGGGTTCTAAGCAATTATAGTCTCAAAATGAAAACTCAATTCAATAAAATGATAAGTCAAATAAAAACAAAGGGAAGAAGACTGATAGACATTGCAACTTTTGTAATCGTGATGGCCACTTAGAATCCAAATGCTTTAAGAAGATGGAAGCATTGGAAGCAATGATGAAGAAACATAACATCCATTTGGAACTCTGCAACTTCAACTTCATATTTAGGAATAACACTTTATGCATGTGTTTGTCAAGCATCTCAGTTTGGTTATGCACCAAATGTATCTTCTTCTTCTCATTCTCATGAGTGGCTCATTGATTCTAGAGCTTCTTATCACATGGCCAAAAACAAAGCCATCTTTTCTTCTTTAAATGATTGTAACACCAAAAATATTTATGTTGGTGATGATAGATCTCTTAGTGTTGTAGGGATTGGAACTATTCATCTAGATAATGGTCAATTTAATGCTGTATTATGTGTTCTTACCCTATCTTGCAACCTTTTATCTGTATATCAAATAACTCATTCAGGTGAAGATAAAATCGTTGAATTTTCACCTCATGATGTTGTAATTAAGGACCTAAGAGATCCTCGATAGATTTTAGCTACTGGCATTGTTGATGATTCTACAAGGTTGTATAAGTTTAACAACTTTGGGTCATCAACTTTTCCCTCGATATTTGTTGCTCACAATGATGAAGTGAGAAAACTTTGGCATGAGATATTTGGTCATTTAAACTATCACTCCCTTAAAAATCTATGTAAAGAAAATATGGTGACAAGTCTTCCTATGGTATCTTGTAGAGATGGTGTTTTTTCTGGATGTGCACTAGGAAAACATCATCGGGATAGTTTTAAAAAACGTGCCTCTTGGCATGCCTCAGCCCCTTTATAGCTTGTGCATAGTGATTTATGTGGTCCACTTCCAGTTGTTTCATTATCTGGCTACAAGTATTTCTTAACTTTCATTGATGATTTTTCCAGATGCACTTGGGTATACTTCTTAAAACTCAAGAGTGAAGTCTTTAACATGTTCTTAGCTTTTAAGGGCTTTGTTGAGAAACAATCTGGACATCAAATTCTTAAGCTAAGATCTGATAATGGCGGAGAATATGTTAACAAAAAATTCATCAACTTTTGCACTGAGCGTGGAATTCAATTGCAACATACTGTTCCATATACTCCATAGCAAAATGGTGTCGCTGAAAGGAAAAATCGCACCTTAAAGGAAATGGCTAATTGTGTGCTTTAATCTGAAGGACTTAGTCTTAATTTTTGGATAGAAGCAATTAACTATGAAAATTACATATTAAATCACACTCCTACTAAGGTTTTAAATAATATCATTCCAAAAGAAGCATGGACCTCAATTAATGCAGATGTAAGTCACTTTCGTGTTTTTGGAAGTGAAGCATGGACCCATATTCCAGATGAGAAACATAAAGCCTAGAACCTAAGAGTGAAAAATGAATTTTTGTTGGATATTCTGAAGATGTCAAAGGATATAGATTTCTTCAACCTAAATCCAAAAATGTTATCATTAGAAGAGATGTAAAGTTTGTTGAAAAGATAGCGGCCTATGAGCCTAGTTCGATGGATGTGCCACCTCTCTCTATCCCTTCTACTTCTGAAAATATTTCTTCTTCATATGATGACAACAGGGATGACAATCCCCCCTAAAGTGGTCAGAATTGCTTTAGACCTGAATTAATGGATAGAGTTCGTCTCTAGATTTCCAACTCCACAAATGGTTCGAAAAACCGACATTGTATGCAAAAGTTAGAGCTTCTGCAAGTTTGGTAAAAAGAAAGCCTCCTGGGCCAGCCCCCACCCCATGTGACCAAGCGCCCGAACCAGGAGCTAGGGGCCAACTGTTAAGTGAGATTAGTGTGCCACTAATTAGTTTATCATTTAATTAGTCTGTAATTAAGTTGGCGGAATTTATGGTGGAGCCACTAAATTCGGAACCGCCACCAAACTAGGTGGACTTAACTGGTAGTTCTCCAGATTTGGAGGAGGTTTTCTAGGAAAAACTGTTTGAGCCATAACTTACTCAATTCTCAACCAAAGTTTGAAAATGAATAGTCATATTGGCTAATTGGCATGTTGGAATTTCATTGGAGTAGTTTTCAAAGGCAGAAGAGGTCATCTACAAGTGTTTTTGTTCACTTGAAGATTTTTTAAGCCTAGGGCCACTAGGTGTTGGAGGCCATTCCCAGAGCAGCTGGTAACCAAATTGAGTAAAAAAAAATAGTCATTTATGATAGATTTGAATGTTTTAAACTCCTTGGAATAGGTACCAAGAGCATTGGATCCATGTAACATCAATTTGAGCACTATTGAAGCTAATAGAAAGGCCCACACTATGAAGCTGGACCAAGGAGATGTAGCCTAGGAGGGGTGAACTCCTTCAACAAAAAATTGTGTATTGAGATCTATTATTTGTGTTTGCTGTGTTTTTATATGCTGTTGTTCAGCCATTTAAATTCATGCTTTTAAGTTCACACAAAACACTAAATTTCACCAAGTTAGATGAATTGACAATCACATGCTCATGGATAAACTCTCTATGGATAAGCAAACCAAAGAAAAGAAAATTTTATATTTGGAAATGATACTAGCATAGAATTAACTACAAATCAATTACAGATCAAGTTGGTATCAGAGCACAAGGTTTCTTGCTTGATTTTCTTGAAGGGTTTGATAGTTGCAATTGTTGTTATGATTACAAGGTTGAAGTTGCAGAGAGGAGAAGGGAAGATACATATAGCTAGTCTTGAGATTAGGACAAGAAGGAAGAAGGCTGAGAAAGCATCATCCTCACCCAAAGGACCATCAAGGAATCACCTGAATCACGTCAAGTTCCATCTCCATCAGTTGAGATAGAAGAGGCACAAATTGCACAAGAGGCTGAAGTGATTGAAGAGGTACAATCAGTACAAATTTCTGAGCCTGCATCCACCACCATTATGTTTGGAGAAAGAGAGCATGAAGGTCCCTCTTCAGAAGAGGAAGAATTCAAGAAATATTTCTATACTTTGACTGATATGGTTAAAGTCCTCTATGAAGAGAGGAACACTAGAATGGTTGGAGAGAGTTCTAAACCTCCACATGGAGAAGGAAGATCAAAGAACAAAAAAGACGAAAAGAAGGATCCCAAAGGGAATGGTGGAAAGCCACCTCCATCTCCACCATCCTCATTATCTTCACCATCTCACACAGCATCATCTTCCATTAGCACCACTGCCCATACTCATTCCAAAACCCCAAAAGGAAAATCTCCATTACTGAATTGGACATAAAATTTGAACTTCACATGTACAATGGAGAAGTGAATGTAGAAAAATTGGACAAATGGATTCGACAGTTGGAGGTATATTGTAGAATTCAGAACCTTCAAGAAGATGAAATAAAGATCCAGTTGGCTTCATTGAGGCTAGAAGGAGTTGCACTAATTTTGTGGGAAGCAAGGACTCAAGAGAAAATGCGAATCCATGGTAAGATATCCATTTCTTGGGTTGAATTTTTTTATGCAATTAAAAGACAGTTTTATCCTTTAGCCTATGTGAAAAAAGCCATTATGAGTTGGAAAAACTTTAGGTAGTTTAAAGGCCAAACAATCTAAGATTATACATAGGAGTTTAAGAAAAAGGCTTTGTTATTAGGAGTAAACTTGAATTCACAAGACACACTCTTGAAATATATTGGAGGTTTACAATTCTATTTGCAGCACACTATCCTTATGTTTAACGCAAGCAACTTAGATGAAGTATGTGTGCAAGCCACGCATCTTGAGGCAAGGGGAAAACAAAACATAGAGGAGAAAGGTGAAAGTGAGGGTAAGGGAAAAGAGAAGGGAGGAAAATGGAAGGGAAAGAAGAATGCAAGTATCAAAAAAGAGAAAGAAAAACTCACATGCAAAAACTGTTCAAAGAATGGCCATGATGAAGACCATTGTTGGCAACTTAATCCAGAATTAAAACCAAATAGATTGAAAGCCAAAGAGAAGGGAAAAACTGTTGCTATAGCTGAAAAAGACTTAGGGTCAGATTTAGGAGATGAGACAAAAATTACAGCTATGGGTTTGAAAGGTCAACATGTTGAAAGTACTAGTTCCTGAAATAGTCACAACAACACTCCAAATGAAGACAAAAGGGAAGAGTTGTTCACTGTCAGAGTAAGCTCAAATAATACCAAGATTGATGCACTCTTTGATAGTGGATCACAAGCAAACCTGATTTCAAAAGACTTAGTTAAAGAGATGAAACTTTAAACCGTACCACATCATAAACAATACCCTTTGGGTTGGATAGTTAAGGATGCCAATTTACAGGTTTCAAGGAAATGCATTTTTAGATTTGCTATTACTGCAAACTTTGTTGATGAAGTCGAGTTAGACATGGTTCCACTTCACATTTCTGGAATTATCTTGGTTGTATGACAGGAAAGCGGTGTTTCATCGCCATGAGCACAAATATCATTTGCTTGAAGATGAGGTGAATTATATTGTGAGAGCTCATCACAAGAAATTGAACATTTATTTAGTTAATGCAGGTAAAATGAAGAGGCTAGTGAATGCAAGTCAGAACTTGACATTGTTGATGGTCAAACAAAGAGATGTTTTGAATCATACTTTTCATAAATAATAAATATGCTTATATTTGTAATGAGTTGTTTCAGAATGATAACAGGTTGCCTTTGAAATAAGGTGAAAAACATTTGCAGCAACTAACATTGGTGTTGAGTGGTGTTGAAAACAAGGTGTCGGTGCAAGAAGTTGAAAAGGTCAAGGAGAAGAGGACAAAGCAACTTGGAAAAGAAGGCATGGGTTTCACAAATAATCATTGCTATTTTCCAAAAGGCACATTACAATGGCGAAGAAACTTGGGCAAGAGTCAACTCAAGTACAAGGCAAAAGCAACTAAACATCGCCATAGAGTCAAAGTGCAAGGTGAGAAATATTCCAAGTTTCCTTTAATTGTTGACCAAGGTAGGAACAAGATGCTTTCTGCAAAATTAGATTGTTGTTCTGCAAATTCAAAAATATTGTAGCATGACAGTGTCAAAGACAACAATAGATGATCGTCAGAATCAAGAAAAAATTTGACTTTTTATGAAAAGCTCCAAATGATGAAATTAGAAAAATTTCAATGGATAAAGATTGGAAGGATGATGGAACAGTCCCTTCATCAATATAATCAATGATCAAGAGAGCTTTTGGGGTCCAAAAGGCTTCTAGTGGGGAGGAATGATCAAGGATCAATATTTTAGCTAATAACTGAAAGTGCTCAAAATTACTTTAGACCTGAATTAATGGATAGAGTTTGTCTCTAGATTTCCAACACCGCAAACGGTTCGAAAAACCGACCTCGTATGCAAAAGTTAGAGCTTCTGCAAGTTTGGTAAAAAGAAAGCTCCCCAGGGCCACCCCTCACCCCATGTGACCAAGCGCCCGAACCAGGAGCTAGGGACCAACTGTTAAGCGGGATTAGTGTGCCACTAATCAGTTTATCATTTAATTATTCCATAATTAAGTTGGAAGAATTTATGGTGGAGCCACTAAATCCGGAACGACCACCAAATTTGGTGGACTTAATTGGCAGTTCTCCAGATTTAGAGGAGGTTTTCTAGGAAAAACTGTTTGAGCCATAATTTACTCAATTATCAACCAAATTTCGAAAATTAATAGTCATTTTTGGCTAATTGGCATGCTTGGAATTCATTGGAGCAGGTTTCAGGGACAGAAGAGGTCATCTACATGTGTTTTTGTTCAATTGAAGATTTTTGAAGCCTGGGGCCACCAGGTGTTAGAGGCCATTCTCAGAGCAACTGGTAACCAAATTGAGTAAAAAAATAGTCATTTATGATAGATTTGAATGTTTTAAACTCATTGGAACATGTAACAAGAGCATTGGATGCATTTTACAACAATTTGAGCACTATTGAAGCTAATATAAGGTCCACACTATGAAGCTGGACCAAGGAGATGTAGCCCAGGAGGGGTGAACTCCTTCAACAAAAAATTGTGTATTGAGATCTTTTATTTGTAATTGTTTTGTTTTTATATGATGTTGTTTAGCCATTTAAATTCATTCTTTTAAGTTCATGCAAAACACTAAATTTCACCAAGTTAGATGAATTGACAGTCACATGCTCATGGATAAACTCTCTATGGATAAGCAAACCAAAGAAAAGAAAATTGTATATCTGAAAAATGGTACTAGCATAAAATTAACTAGAAATCAATATCATATCACCCCCCCCCACCTTCTCGAGATCCTCCTTCAACTTCTCAGTTTCCAAAATGGGTCTGCGCTACTCGGGATGCAGCAGGTGCATTGATCCTATAGATCAACATTGTACACATTCTCAATTTGATAGAGCCACTTCTTTACAGGCTCAAGCTTCAGCGAATTATGATCCTGACACCTTTGCAGAAGCTTCAGGCCATCCAGATTGGGACACAACTATGAATGAAGAATATCGTTCGTTATTGGAAAATGATACATGGGACCTTGTTCCTCTTCCAAACAGACGAAAACTTGTTAGATGCAAATGGGTTTACAGAACCAAGCTTGGACCAGATGGAAAAGTTGATAAACATAAAGCTCATCTTGATGCTAATGGTTTTTCACAAATTAAAGGCATTGACTATACTGAAACATAAAGCTCATCTTGTTCTTTCCCTTGCTGCCTCTTTCAAATGGGAAGTCCATTAGATGGATGTTAAATCCACCTTTTTGCATGGGGAATTAGATGAATAAATCTATATGGAACAACCTCCTGGATTTATACAAAAAAACTCTTGCCTTGTATGTCGGCTTAAGAAATCCATTTATGGTCTCAAGCAAGCCCCTTAGGCTTGGTATGCCAAAATGAATAGCTTGCTTTTAGATACTGGATTTTTAGGTGTCATTCTGACAATACTGTCTACACCAAGAAACTGGGTGAGTCTTTTATCATTCTTGTTCTTTACATTGATGATCTTATCCTTACTGGTAGTGATCCCAACCTTATAAACCAGGTGAAGTCTAGCCTTAAAAAGTAGTTTGAAATGACAAAATTAAGACACTTGCATTATTTTCTTGGTCTGCAAGTCTTGCAATCCAAAGAAGGTATTTCCCTTTCCTAGTCCAAGTATGACTGTGATATTCTACGCCACTTTCACATGGAAGATTGTAAGCCAGCCCCTTCTCCCTTTTAATCTGGATCCAAACTTTCAGTCACTTGTACTTTCCCTGAAGTTGATGCAACCTTACACCATCAACTTCTTGGAAAACTTTTATATCTGACCCATAATTGTCCTAACCTTTCCTTTGATGTTGGTGTTGTTGCTCGGTTTATGCAAAACCCACATGAAAGTCATTGGAAAGCAGATAAAAGAATACTTTGTTATGTTCAAGGTATAGTTAAGTTTGGGATTCATTACATTGCAAAAGCATCTCCTCTATTGGTTGGTTTCACTGATTCTGATTGGGCTGTTGACCTTAATGATCGGAAGTCTACTACACGTTATGTCTTCACTCTTGGTTCTAGACCTATTATATGGGCTTGCAAGAAACAAAGTGCCATTTCTCTTTCTTCAACAGAAGCAGAGTATCGTGGCATCTTTGAAGCTAGTAAGGAAGCCTTGTGGCTTCGTTAGATCTTGTGGCTTCGTTAGATCTTGTCAGAGTTTGGTTTTCACCAACAACATCTAACTACACTTTGGCATGATAATAAAAATGTCATTCAACTATGTAAAGATCCAGTCCAACATCAACGCAAAAAACACATTGAACTACACATGCACTTAATCAGAAAGCTCATTCATGATCATGTTCTTGAAGTGTACTATTTTTCAACCGATGATCAAGTTGCAGACATCTTTACAAAGGCTTTCAGAGAGGCGAAGTTTACTAAACGTCAATTTATGGTTGGAGTTCAGGAATTTGTCACTAAGGGGGGATAGGCTCTGTTACATAGTAATTTATCGCCGCTTTCATTCCCGGTCTTCATACTGTGTCATGTGACCAAGTCCAACATGTCCATGACAAACAAATGCTCTCCTATGCAGCCAATTGACCCACTTTTCCAAAGTTTACTACCTCATCACGACTTTTGGCTAAATGAACGCGCTAATAGGCGCTGATGAATTGTCCCTCTGCGTTGCCAGCGCAGAAGTACACCTGATTCCCACGATGGCCCGATTTTGAGCACCAACGCGGGGCTATGTGGACTCTTCAACGATGATCTGACTATCTGCACTGTTCACTCACGATGTCAACGCTTAAGCTCAGTTATGTGCCCACGATGATACAGATCGGGCGAATTGTTCCAACAGTTAGCCTTTTAGATGACTCCAGACCTGGTTGTTGGCCTTGTTTATGTCGCCCTCCCTTCCTTGGTATGGCAGTTCGGTCAATTATGCTACCTTCCTTGGTGATAAGCTCTCCCTTCCCCCATTCATGGAGACTCCTTCTCCTATTTAAACCCTCACCATTGATATGCATGGGAGTTTTTTTGGATAGTTGGCTAGTTGGGCAGTGCTGTTAGTGCTTGTGAGTTTGATAGATAGCTGGTGTGAGAGTGATAAGTGTGGGATTGTTGATATCTAGTGGAAGGTTGTGAAGTGCCCTCGATCTTGTGTAAAAATCATGAGTGAGAGAGCTCTTGTATGTTGGGAGATCCATCTTCAAAGAGTGAATGCTTGAAGAACATGCTGGCTGGACTCTTTCAGAGAAGGCTTGTGACGTCAAGACTTTGGTTGTAAGCTGACTCTTATTTCACTATTAATGCAATCAATGATGTTTTCCAATGTCTTGTGTGTAATGTACTTGATAGCTCATGACTTCTTGACTTTGTGAGTAAATAGTTCATTGTTGTATCTGGTTACGTGCTTTGTTGTATTTCCTTTGTTTTGTTTCAGGTCAATCACTCGTTGAGGAGAAGGAAACGGAAGCTGGAGCAGCGTAACAGAACTCCATCGACCACTGGTTGAGGTAGGCCTCTAATTGGAACTCCTTGTTTGTGACTAGACCCACTCTAGGGCTAGAGGGGTTGCCTCTGTCCGTAGAGGGAACACTTTCCTGCATCACAAATTGGTGACTCCATTGGGGAAGAGCTTTAGCCTTTGTTTTCCTTGTTTGCTCTTGCCTTGATTTTTTGATTTGGTCCCTTTGAAGCTTTGGGGATTGGTTATCAATCTTTTGAATTTTCTGGGTTAATCTAGGAACTCCCCTATTTGACTGAAGGATTGATTGTCTTTGATTTGGGAGTTTTGATTCACTTGTCACTATTTTTGAGTTTCATCGCGGATTTAATTATAACAGTGACGCTGTCATCGCACCCGACCTTTTGTAATATTCTGTCCATCGCGTAATTATGCCTAACAGTCGTGACGGTTCTGGAAATCGGACCATCGCGGGAAAGTCGTGTATTTCCACGCTGACATCACTTTGTTGCTGAAGCGGTTGCTTCACCAGCGCTTGTTGCCTGTGTATTACCCGTGCTAATTCCTATAGAATTGATTTTGTTCAATTTTACCTCCTGAATCCATCAGTCTTGCTAGCCCCTTGCTTTTTCACTTGCTTGATGCTTGTTTTTCACTGTTTATAGATCAAGGCACTCCTTTGTGAGCTTTGTTGACTAAATCTTGTTTTCTTGCTTTGTGACCTAGTTTCATTGTTTCAAGTTTTGATCAATTTTGCTTGGTTTCTTGGTTACTCAAAGATTCATTTGCAGCTTGCTGCCGATTTTTTTGAGCCTTTCCTTGAGCTTGCTTTTGGTTGATTGTTTAGTGAATGTTATTGAACCAATTTTGGCATTGATTCGATTCCTTTTTGCTACCAAGCATAGATTACAATTTTTTGGATCAACTGGGCTTTTCCACACTTGATTGTTTCTTGCTTTTTTCTTCTAGACTTAAAGGCATCAAAATCAAAAAGTTTGCATTCATTTAGTACGAAAGTGAAAGTAAATTTGCATTTCAAGTTTGCATATTGGAAAGCGAATGATAAAATCTCTCATTAGTAGTATCCGTGCACTTTAGGAATTGGTGTCTGTATGCATTGAATGACTACCAATGTTGTCTTGGTTTTGTTGGTTTAGAAATGATCTCTCTACCCTCCTGTAAGTAGGTGTTCATTGAAGAAAAATGATTTTTCGTGCGTTCTAGCTGCATCCTAGGGTTTATTATATACATACGGTAAGGCCTGAAAACCAAAACATAATCCTAGATCAACTTTAAAATGAACTGAATGAATCTAACAACGCATTGGAACATAACGCGCACTGTTTAGAGGTCTAGGCTAGAGACTTGCTTCGGAATCGTTAAACCTAGTCACTTTTGTTTCCACTCAAGGTTGGGTGATTCCTCCTTCTGTGACTCAATAGTGGTCTAGTACAGAATTGTGCTCCCATGTACCGTCGAGTATATGGGGAGACCCCACTAGGTTATCATCCTTTATCCATAGGAAGCCGTGTCTGCCGCCTTACAAGCTGTAACGCACCGAACACAACATTCAGGAAGATTGACTGCCGTACGGAAAGTCCTTGGTTTTCATACGATTGCCAAGGTGTATATGAAGTTTTACGGATTGTCTGGCAAACCTTTTCCTAGTTCTCTAGAGTAGTCACTTTTGCTCCTTTTTGGACTCCCTAAAAGAAAAGGCTCATCTGAGAACTTGTCACTTCAGGCTCATTAAACATTCGAAGGTGACTAGAGTAATCTTTTTGTCCTTTTCTCGACTCTTTAAAGATGAAAAGGTCAAGTTGTGTCCTTGTGTCTTAAAATTTATTCGGCCACGTTCACATTTACTCTGTTAGATCTTGTTTGCGTTAGCTTGAGTAGGGTCCTTTCTTGTTTGTTTCCCTAGGATTTTTGAATCGAATCATCCTGGCGGAATCATTGATCCCGTCTCCCATTCCAAGTGACCAAGGGTCTCCTTCTTTTGTTGCTCCTGAGACACCGGTTGGTAGTGGTACTCTCCCTGTTATTCCGAGTATCCAGCCGCTAAACTCTCGCGCTCCAGAAGACGACTTTTACGATATCCATTGGAACCCCATTTGGGAGCCTTCCGAAGAGGATATTCCTATTACTCCTCCTGGTGTTTCGGTCCCGATGTCTTCCTCTGACATGGATGACACATCCCCCATCACGAGTGAAGCATCCGTTGTGATGAGTGTTGAAATTCCTATCTCAATGGAAACTCCACCCTTCAGTGTCACCCCTCTTGGTGTCATGTTGCCCTTACGCTATAGGGCTTTAAGGGATGTTATTGGTTCTAGGACCTCCTTTACGGGTTCTATGTGGGATCACAACATCACTCAGAATTCGGGGTCTTTTATTCCTCAAATTCACAATACATCTGTCACTTCAGTCCCGACTATTCCAACTATCTGTGTAGCTTCTTCAGCGCCTGTTGTTAGTGTCGTCACTGCATCCTCGGTTATGACCACTGTTGCTGGACCGTCCCCCGGTTTGGCAAATAGTGGCCCGTCGGTACCTACAACCAGAGTTGTCAATCTTATGCTGAATGCCCCACCTTCTTCTGGTTCCATTCCAGCAGGGGGGCATACGATCAGTATTTGCAAGTTGTACAGAATTCGAGCTCACAAGGTCTGTTCCATTACTACGATCCCGTAGGGCATCACCTTTATCTTGCCAGATCCTTGCCGTCTCAGCCTACCGTTGAGGTCTCGGTTCCATTATCGGTTGCTTGGGGCACCACTAGTTATCATGGTGCCCAAGTACCCCCTCCAAATTTCCAAGGACCACCTTATCAAAGTCAGCCGTCGTACACGCAGCTCCTACGGGCAGCAGTATTACGGACAATATTATCCAGGGCAGCCTGGAGGCCCACAAGGACAACCCTTTTAGGGACAACCTTCAGCCTATGGTGGTTCATATTTTACCTATCTTGGGCAACCCTCTAGAAATCCAGGACAACCTTATATGCAACAAGGACAACCTGGGTCCAGTAAGGATACCTTCTGGGCAACCCTTTGGAAATCGAGGAAAACCTTACATGCAACAAGGACAACCTGGGGTCCAACAAGGATACCCTTCTGGGAAGGGTGGCCAGCCTTACGTACAGCAAGGCCAACCCACTGTCCAGTCTGGTCAACCATCTGGGCAAGTTGGTCAACCTCAAATCCAATCAGGCCAGCTAACTGTCCAGTCCGCTTAGCCATCTGGTCCATCAGGACAACCCTTGGTTGTGTAAGGACAACCCAGCACCCAGCAGGCTCAACCTTCTAGGTAGATGGGCCAATCTCAATCTCAACCAAGACAACCTTCTGGCCAGGTGGCTCAACCCCAATCCTCTCAAGGACATCTCTCTGGGCTTGCTCAACCGGGCATGCAAATGGTTGTTGCTTC
The DNA here is from genome assembly GCA_000404065.3 of Pinus taeda. NCBI lineage: Eukaryota > Viridiplantae > Streptophyta > Pinopsida > Pinales > Pinaceae > Pinus > Pinus taeda. The sequence goes on from APFE030272055.1 coordinate 42,078, forward strand.
TCAAGCTCCACCCAGATTTCAGCCCCAGGCTGGGGCCCAGACCCAAGCTGGTCTTCAAATGCAAGTTGAGTTTCAATCTCAACCTCCTTATCAAACGCAGCCTGGCCCCCAGGCTCAGTATGGAGCCCAGCAACCTTATGGTTTCCAGCAATCCTAGGGGCAAGCTCATTTTGCCCGGTATCAAAATTATCAACAAATGCAGGTGAGTCCTTATCAGAATTACCAGCAACCGTATGTTGCTCTTGCAGGTCAAGTTGGTAATCAATGGAATGCTGGGGGGCAAATCCAGGGTCAACCATCCAGTTATGGCTATAATCCCTATGGACAAAATCCCTACAGATAGAACCCCTATGGGCCAGGTCTGTCCGGACAAAATCAATGGGGGCAACCAACAATTGGTTGGAACCCTGGTGCTACCTCTTACCCGCGGCCATAGATGTCCTTTAATCCTCAGTTACCCTTCTTAGCAACGTCGGAGCTGCCGGATGTGTCCAAACTGACCAATGATCCTATTCTTCATAATCCGTACTGGCCACCAGTTCCAACTGAGATTCCCGGTGATTGTCCTAAATTCGATGGCAAAGCTGGAGAAGACCCCCAAGCCCACGTTATGACTTATCATCTATGGTATTCGTCAAATTCGTGGCTTGACGATTCAGTCCGGCTCCGCCTTTTTCAAAGGACCCTCACTGGCTCTGCTGCTAAGTGGTATATTGAGCTAGCTCGCGGATCTTTTCAAGATTTCAACTCGTTGGCGATGGCATTTTTAACTCATTTTCAGTTGCCAATTCGGTATGACACGGGCACACATCTCCTCACATCCCTTAAATAGGATATGGCCACGCACATCTCTGATCATATCCATGAGTGGAGATGGCGTCGTCGTTTTATTAAGTTTTGGATTCCTGATCATCTCCTGACCGATTGGTTTATGACCTCCTTTGTCCCTGCGATCGCACGGAACATCGCTATGGGGGCATGTGTAATTGAAGAGCAGGCTATTGCGTGTGCTCAGTACCTTGACTTGGTTTATTCCCAGTGCGGTATGCTATATGATTATTTTCCTGATGCCTCGAGGCCCGGAACTTCCAAAGCTCCGCCAAAGCCATTTGTTGACAGTGTCATTGGGTCTGTAAATCCGTCCTCTAAGAAATATTCCGCGAACCCTAGGAGGCAAAAGTCGAATGCTTCGAATGAAAATACTTCTCAGGCTATGTCTAATTCTGGTAATACTTCCGAGGTTAATTCCATCCAGTCTATCATGGCGGATAAAGCCTCGAAAGGAAAAAAGAAGGGAAAAGGGAAAAATAAAGCTGATCAACCCAAGCAAGATTCCCCTAAACCTCCACCCGAGGAAGGAACCAAACGCAAGCCCAACTATCCTTGTCTTATCTATGAAGAGGATCACTATATCAAAGACTGCCCAAGGTGGTTTGAAGTTAGTTGCTTGTTGAAAGGTGCTCCTGGGACTCCTGCGGTGCTAAAAGAACCTTTCCCCTCGCAACAAATGAAAATGGTGGTTGACCCATCCCAATCATCTTCTCCCTTTGGTTCTCAAGTGTTCATGGCTGGGACGATTCCCGTTCACATTAGTAGTCAAGCAAAAGAATATCCATTGCCTGCTGGGAAAGAGCCTGAGGTCTCCTCACGCACTCCTACGTCCAGTTCTGGTCCACTCCATATCGAAGGACCTAGCATAGAGATGCCCATACGACCCCCTCCTAAAGGTGTACTCAGGAAATCTTCTTACAACCCTAATGCTCGTGCTGCTCAGCACTACAACATCGTTGAGGACTTAGCCCAGGCCCCGTCAGCTATGTCTTCTCTAGAAGTTCTCTAGAGCTACCCCTCCCAAAGGAATTCCTTGCTATCGGCCATCGGTGGCATCGACCCGGTCGACTCGGATTTGATCACCTTTGATCTCGAAAGCCATGTACTAAGACTGCCTCACCAGATTGCCTTCCTTATCCAGGTCATCATCAATTCTAAAACGATTCATCGTATGGTCATTGATGAAGGTGCTTCAACTTGCATTATGTCTATTGCTTGTTGGAAGGCTATTGGTTCTCCAACCTTGAGTCAGTCTCCTACAACCTTGGAAGCCTTTGATGGGAGAGAGTCTCACCCTTATGGTATCCTCCAACGTTTGCCTATTACTTTGGAAGGGAAGACTGTTGAAGTGGAAGTTGAAGTCGTTGATGCTAGTCTAACTTACAACCTCCTTTTGGGTTGAAGCTGGACATATGCCATGCGAGCCGTGGCTTCATCTCTATTTCGTGTCATTCATTTCCCTCATCAAGGGAAGATTGTCACAGTAGACCAACTGTCTTTCTTTGCCTCCTCTTCCGAAGGCAACGTGCCTTTTGTGGAGCATACCTCCATTCCAATAGAGAGTGTGGGAGCTAGGCTCTTTAAATATCCTGACCTCATGGGTGTCTTTTCACTCCCACCTTTGAACGTCGCTCCTATTAATATGATTTCCGTTCGTTCTGATCCTTGGGTTCTTCCCCCCATCGACCAGCCAGAATCATGGGGCGATGAGATGCCGTTGAGTCCTGCCGAGCTCAACTACGTCGAGATTGTTTCTGCATTGGATTTCCCCCCCGAATCTGCTCCTTTGAGCAGAGCTCTTGAATTGTATGCTCATTCCCCCTGGCTTGGAGACTATGCTTCTTTGGATCCTTTAAAGGAAATATTTCCCTCTGATGAAGCCATTATCGAGACTATGTCTCTCGAGGAACCCCCTTGGTCCAATCTCCACCATCGTTGCTCATTCCTCCCTGCCCACCGGGAAATGCTTGCCTGTCTCGAGTGGTTTTCTCCTTGTCTCCCCTCACAACCCCTTCAGATACCCGTCCAAGTTTATCAAGTGTCCTCTGAAGGGAACATGGGAAACATCACGCAAACCCAGCTAATCGACATCTCTGTTAAACCAGAGATTGTCGAGCATATCCATGTTGGAGTAACTTGTACTCCTGAGGAGATTTAGCTCTATACTAGTCTTTTTACCGAATTTCGTGACGTGTTTTCTTGGTCTTACGAAAAAATTCCCGGCATCGACCTAAGTATCGTGGTGCATGAGATACCCATGTATCCGGGAGCTAAACCTGTCTGACAACGTTTACGCCACATGCACCCCTGAAAGGCTGCAACCATTAAAGTGGAAGTTGAAAAGCTTCTTAAGGCTGGTTTTATCTACCCCATCCCACTCACAGATCAGGTTTCCAATATTGTCCCTGTGAATAAAAAGTAGGGCACCATCAGGGTCTGTGTTGATTACCGTGATATTAACCGAGCCTGTCCCAAGGATAACTATCCCACACCCTTCATTAACCATCTCATTGATGAGTGTGCCAGAAGTGAAAAGTACTCGTTTATGGACGATTTTTCTAGTTATAACTAGATTAATATTGCACCTACCGATTAGCACAAGACCGCCTTTATCTATCCGTGGGGCACTTTCACCTACAAAAAGCTCCCTTTCGGTTTGAAGAACGCTGGTGCTACCTTCCAACGCGCAATGTCCTATGCATTCCATGATATTCGACACATCATGCAACCTTACCTGGATGATCTACCAGCTCATTCAGCTAAGCGTCAGGACCATCCTGCTCATCTTCGCTAAATCTTTCTCCGCTGTCGACACTACCGTATTCAGCTCAATCCACATAAGTGTGTCTTTTGCGTAGAGTCTGGCAGGCTTCTCGAGTTTGTCGTTTCCCGAGAGGGCATCCGTTTGGACCCCCTTAAGTTCGAGGCCATTCTGAATCTTCCTCTCCCTGCTTTTTTGCAACAATTGCAGAGCTTGCAGGGCAAAGCGAATTTTTTACGACGCTTCATTCCGAACTATGCCGAAGTGGCCAAAGGTTTTACGTGGTTACTAAAGCGGGACACCCCTTTTCATTGGGATGCCGCCGCTCAAGAGTCCTTCGAGCACCTCAAGGCTCTCCTTGTTTCTACTCCTTTGTTGCGTCCTCCTAATTACCATCATGATTACACTCTGTATTTGGCCACTGCTGATACCACTATTGGCATGGTTCTGGTTCAAGATGATGATGATGACATTGAGCATGTCATTTATTATCTCAGCCGCAATCTATTAGATACGGAATCTCGATACGCTCACATCGAGAAGTTCGCATTGGCCACCATTTGTGCCATCCAACGTTTCCGCCATTATATCTTATTGCACACTACGACAGTGGTTTCTGATTGCAACCCGATGACGTACATCCTGTCGTGTCAGTTGCTGGGGGGCAAGTACTCGAAGTGGATTGTTGTCCTCCAAGAATTCGACTTGGAATTCACTACTGCCAAGTCCAAGAAATCCCTAATCTTTGTTGAATTGTTGTGCTCTTTGCCATCTCTTACCACGCCCTCTCGGTTAGAGGACCATATCTCGGACGAAACCCTCTTCTTAATCAACACCCTCGATCCCTGGTACGGGGATATCATTGTCTATCTATAGACGTCCTCTTTTCGTCCTGAGATATCTAAGGATGCTCGACAACGAATTCTCCATCAATCTCAGCCATATCGCATTATTGGGGACACCCTGTACCATCTCGGCGCTAACTCTGTTCTCTGTTGATGTTTAACACTCGAGGAAGCTGAGCGAGTTTTAAATGATTTCCATTCTGGCGCTTGTGGTGGTCACATGTCCGGATATGCTACTGCTCAAAAAATCCTCCACGCCGGTTATTTTTGGCCCTCCATCTTTAAGGACTGCATTCTTACCGTCTGCTCTTGTCATGAGTGTCAAATCTACTAGTGGAAGATGCGTGCGCCCCCCGCTCCACTGCACCCTGTTGTTACCTCGACCCTTTTGAAAAATGGGGCATTGATTATATGATCTGTAACCCTCGCTCGGCTGGGGGGCATGTGTATATCATCATTGCCATTGATTACTTCACAAAATGGGCTGAGGCGATGCCCACATTATCTGAAGATGGTCACACAATGTCGCAATTTTTGTTTAACCATGTCATCTCACGGTTCAGATTCCCTCAGGCCATCGTCACTGATCATGGCAAGCATTTCTGTAATCCTATGATGACTGAGCTTACAACCCAGTTAGGCTTGTGGCACGATAGCGCGACTCCATACTATCCTCAGGCCAATGGCCAAGTAGAAGCCGTCAACAAGGTTCTAGTTACGATGCTTCAACGAACCATTGGTATGCACAAGTCCAACAGGCACTTGATGTTGTTCTCTACCTTGTGGGCCTACCGAACCTCTGTGAAGGATGCCACCGGTTTCACTCCCTTCCAATTGGTTTATGGACTGGAGGCTACCCTTCCCATCGAGTGCGAGATCCCTTCTTTAAAATTAGCTGTCGAATTACTCCCTGACACTACTCCGGTAGAAGAACGCCTTCTGTACTTGGAGCAGCTAGACGAGACTTGTTGACTAGCCTCTCTAGCTATCGAAGCACAGAAGAAGAGAGTGAAAACTCAGTTCAATCATACTGTTCATCCTCGTTCTTTTGTTGAGGGAGATCTAGTCCTACTCTACGATCAAGCCAATGATAAGCTAGGGGCAGGAAAATTCGAACCCATGTGGCACGGGCCTTATATTTTAAAGAGAGTTTTGCAGAAAGGGGCTTATGAGCTGATTGACTATGAAGGGAATCCTCTGGATAAGCCCCGAAATGGGCTTTACTTGAAAAAATATTATGCGTGAATTCCAGGCACTCTGATTTGTACATACATGTGTTTTAGCAGGTGTGTTGTGTGTGCGTGTTTTCATGTTTTTGGCTTGGTGTGTCGGCGTGATTACCGCTTATTGTGTCCTTTTGCTTCTTATGCAGATACCTGGTATGCCTTACATTGGTTTCAACGATGGTGCCTCCCGTAGTACATGCAACCTGTCTTCTGCGGCATGGGTGATCTACGATCCTCATGGTGAGCTAGTAGACCTTCAAGGTGTTTTTCTAGGTTGTACCACGAACAATGTGGCTGAGTATAGTGCAGTTATTGAGTTACTAGCTGAGGTGATCAATCTCGGTATTCGAACATTGGTGGTGAACCTGGATTCTCAGCTTGTCGTCCACCAGCTCAATGGGCGTTATTCCGTCAGAGACCATCAGATTCTAAGGCTATATCTACGTGTTAAATTGTTGGAAAGGAATTTGATTTCATCACATATCAATACATTCCAAGACGATTAAATACGTTAACTGACGCATCAGCCAATTATGTATTAGATAGACATTTGCATAACATGTAATCAAAACAACAAATAGAAGCATAAAAAACACAATAAACCATAGGAATATGTATATGTATATATCGTGTGGCGCACCGAGGCACTCAAAAAATAAGTGTATATGTCCAAGCAGAGTCTGTGTTCTCTATACATTTGAGACACATGTCTCTCAAAATCATCAACAAAAAATAGACCTAGGCATCTACTGGGGTCGGTTGTGCTCCCTGTAGCACAATGCCGTCCATGCCACCCGCCTCAACAGGCGGTGTGCCCTGTGTCTCACCCCAACCGTGTGAATCTGCAATGCTACGAGGACCTCCTCGACCCCTTGGTAGTCAGGGATTCCCGCCATCAGTCCCTCAAGGTTTCCGGCCATAGTCTCCACCTCATCCTCCACCGGGGGAGCCATGGCTAGCGCTGCGATGCCCTTCACATCCCTCCGTGCCTCCGGAGCCAACCCAACAGGTCTCACTGGTCCTACATCTACAATTCCACATGTCTATCATTAGGACATGTACACGAAAAAATAAATAAAATGCAAAAAATATGTGATCAAGTGTCTTACCGCCATCATCCCGCTTCCCGTGTCACTGTCGGGATTGCCACCTTCCCGCTCTTCATTTTGCATGCCCCTGGGCACACTCGATCCATGAGCATATATAGTGATTTGTCCCCAGGATGTTGGCCCTCTAAGATCGGCCTCACCCCGACGGGACAACCCGGTCAAAAAATAGATATCTGTGGCGTCAAATTCAATTTCCCGGCCTCGGATAATGAATCTCTCATCAGTAGGGTTCTAGGCCCAGTTCAATAGCTCCAGCAAATAAGGCTGTGACCGGAGGTGAGGAGTAAGGAAAAATTTGAGTAACCCGCATGCCCGCAATGCGTTTCGGCAACCCACGTCGGCAAAAGCTTGGATATCATTGTCATCATGCGTTCGTTCTTGCCAGATGAACGCCATTATAGCCTGCATAATGAAGAAACTCTATTAGTGCTCTTGTTGCAAATATTTTAATGTTGTTTTTATCAAAAAATGGTCGCGTGACATCATCGCGGCTGTTGCTAAAATAGACGCGATGATCATGGCACGCCAATGTTCATTTCTCCCGATCATCGCAGAATTACATCACTTTTCCGCGATGATCGGGTCGCGGTCTGTGTGTATTTTTATTGATCATCGCGAACCTGAAGGCAAAACCCACGATGACCGAGCGTGGAATTCATTTTGAAAAACCGCCTAAACTCACACATCCCATGGTCAAATGCAGCAAAAAAGACATTGAATTAAAGCGTAAGATGAAATCTACCTACCTGGAAGAAGTTTCGGGATGAACGCTGGACGAACAGGCCGGAATGAGCTCGCCAACTTCAGTGCTCCAAAACGCTCTACAATGCATAAACAGTGACAATGGTAAAAAACAATGGTAAAACCCCCTTTTTATAGCAATTTTGGAAAGTTACAAAATTATATTTGGTAAATGTGGGTTTTCTCCTCATTTTTATCATAGGTTTAAGTCAAATATGGTTTTTCTAGCTATATTGTTCATTTTATATCGAATGGGTTTACGTGTGACATGTTTTCGTGCAGATCTACAGGTGATGGATTTTCATGTACACTTGATCCGTGAAGTCATTTTTAAGCTCTTTTCTGACTCAAAACATGAAAAGATAGCCGAGTTGCTCCTCTTGGCTCGTTAAAAGTAAATAGGAGGTAGTCACTTTTAAGCTCTTTTTCTAGCCGTTTAAATGAGAAAAGATTGTCGGGCCTTTGTCGTTTCTGGCTCGTTAATGGTCACAAAACGACGTGATTCCGGTCGCTTTTCTACTTTTTCAGATCGAAGTCACTAATTATGAAAAGTACTCCTCAATCGTAATGGTCGGGCGGTTCTTTCAAGTATCGTTTTATACTTTCTCGGGCTCGAGAGACACAAATTTATGAAAAAGGACCCCCCTAGAGCTTTCTTTTTCCTGTCTTTTTCAAGCTCCCTAAACATGAAAAAGACTCCAACTTTTGCCTATGTTAGATTCGTTAAACTCTAACGACATTGGACTCATCACCATGACGAGACTCGAGCTTCTCCTCCCTAGGGCTCATTAAACTATCACTAGGTTGGATTCAATAACAGGTTTTTCGTCGATTGTCTATGGCAGCGAGTCACTCTTGAACATCGACACTTCTAATTCTTGTCAGGTTGGGACATCCATACATCGTCATTTGGCCTTCCATGGGTTTGGGTTTTCATTTAGCCTCATTCCATTTGATTCATGCCATTGTTATCAAGCCTTGGCTCCTTTGGTACCTGAATGCTGCCACCCTCCAGAATCGTGTCGCTGACATGTTCAAGAGTAGAATCCTTTTGTAGTTTACACCTCTGTCTCCTCCTTTGATACACTGTTCTACCATCTACTACTTGTTCCTTATCTTGTGTCATTGATGGGGGAAACATTATGGCCCTCCTGCAACGGGTCATCTCCTGTCGACAACAGCTCATTATCCAGGAGATTGATCTAGAGATCCCCTTTGGTACCTTAGAGCTTGCATGCCTCAATGGAAAGTTCTTCGCACCTGACCGTCGATTTGCATCATTGGTCATCGATCGGGTGATTCCATGAGTGTTCGACTTCAGCTCATTCTTCGCACTTCGTGGATTGTACTGGACAATACCTTGAGAACCATTGGCATTATTGGTGGTTTCTCTCACACTTGTTAACGGTTTTCATCATTGGCTGGTAATCAAGTGATTTTATATCATGCTCGACTTCAACACATCTATTCACATGTTAGAATTTGTACTAAGGTCAGTTGGGTTCAAGACCCCAAACTCAGATTACATATGTTCGGGCTGCGTGGATTGGTTCGTGATTACATGACTCATTGATGAATGGCTGCGACCATACCTGAGTCTTTATGGATGGTTGCGCCCATACCTTTATCATTACCATGGTCTCGCTAGTTGGATGGCTGCGTCCATACCATAGACCTGAGTTATATGTCCTTTGGATGGCTGCGTCCATGCCTAGACAACATGTACTTCACTATCAGAGATATTGTACCTGCATGCAGGTTCTTCCAGACAGTGTTCCAGCTCAGTTGTTTTGTAAAGCATTTCACCCCTCCCACTCTCTCAAGCTTCATACTTTAGGGGGCATCTGTTACACAATAATTTATCACCGCTTTCATGCCCAGTCCTCCTACTATGTCATGTGACCAAGTCCAACATGTCCATGACAGACAAATGCTCTCCTATGTGGCCAATTGACCCACTTTTCCAAAGTTTACTACCTCATTGCGACTTTTGGCTAAATAAACGGGCTGATAGGCACTGATGAATTGTCCCTCCACGTTGCCAGTGCGGAAGTACACTTGATTCCCGCGATGGCCCGATTTTGAGAACCAACACGGGGATATGTGGACTCTTCAGTGATGATCTGACTATCTGCACTGTTCACTCGCGATGCCAGTGCTTAAGCTCAGTTATGTGACCGTGATGATATAGATCGGGCGAATTGTTCCAATAGTCAGCCTTCCAGATGACTCCAGACCTGGTTGTTGGCCTTGTTTATGTCGCCCTCCCTTCCTGGGTATGGCAGTTCCGTCAATTGCACTACCTTCCTTGGTGATAAGCTCTCCCTTCCCCCATTCATGGAGACTCCTTCTCCTATTTAAACCCTCACCATTGATAGGCATGGGAGTTTTTTTGGATAGTTGGCTAGTTGGGCAGTGCTATTAGTGCTTGTGAGTTTGCTAGATAGCTGGTGTTAGAGTGATAAGTGTGGGATTGTTGATAGCTAGTGGAAGGTTGTGAAGTTCCCTTGATCTTGTGTAAAACTCATGAGTGAGAGAGCTCTTGTATGTTGGGAGATCCATATTCAAAGAGTGAATGCTTGAAGAACATGCTGGCTGGACTCTTTCTGAGAAGGCTTGTGACGTCAAGACTTTGGTTGTAAGCTGACTCTTATTTCACTATTAATGCAATCAATGATGTTTTCCTATGTCTTATGTGTAATGTACTTGATAGCTCATGACTTCTTGACTTTGTGAGTAAATAGCTCATTGTTGTATCCGGTTACGTGCTTTGTTGTATTTCCTTTGCTTTGTTTCAAGTCAATCACTCGTTGAGGAGAAGGAAGCGGAAGCTGGAGCAACGCAACAGAACTCCATCGACCACTGGTTGAGGTAGGCCTCTAACTTGAACTGTTTAAGGAAAGCTATTGTTGATTTGTCCTTGTTTGTGACTAGACCCACTCTAGGTTAGAGGGGTTTCCTTTGTCCACAGAGGGAACACTCTCCCGCATCACAGGCTCTAATGCCTCCTTCCTTCTCCTATTGTGTCATCTTTTTACATCCTTCAATCCCATCCCAAGTTGTTCTTAAGGGGGGATGCTAGGATATTTCAACACATAGGAAATAATTAAGTATAACTTGGTCTAGTGTATAGTTAGGTAAAGTGTGTTTCTTTAGTATGTAATTGTGTATTTTAAAATCCGAGGGTCACGATATGTTCTATCCAATGATTTAGTCTCTGCTCGGTATTACCGACACTTGATCCATGGCTTAACACCCGATTGGTCCATGATCTCTATTTAAAGAGCATGGAGGGTAATTTGTTAGGTGACCATTCATGAGAGAATCTTATGTAAATTTTCTTTCTTTTACATTAATAAATTGCTTGAAGTGGTCGCGTTGGCTTAGGGCGTGGATTGTTTCCCTCTTTGAGGGTTTTAACCACGTCAAGAATACTGGTGTATTGATCTGTGATCTGTTTGTGAGCGGTGTCCTTTGGTGTTCTATCTGAGGAAATTACCCTGTAAATTCCTACAATTTACCCCATTATATTTGCACTTGATTAGGTTAGGTGTTTGATAGATTTACTTGCTCACTAGTTCTTAAATTTCTATATTTTAGACTAGTAATTTTTTGCTACTTTTTAGCATGGGCTAACATGGGTATTTTTGAGTGATTCCACTTGGAATGTAGGCCTAAGAAATCCTATTCATTAACAATTTTTTTCCCATCTAATTTGGATTTGATTTGCTTGGTCATTCGGTGAATTATAACTTCCTGTAGCATCCTGTAGTTTCTTGTAGCACTCTTCCAGCGTGTATATATTTGCCCATATTTTCTCAAAAATATTGGTTTTCACCCCTTAGGGTTGAATCATGATCCCTAGGCTCTAAATAAATGATTGAAGAGGAATAAAAGCCACATAGGACTTGCCTTTTTACCCTTGCAAAACATCTCATCGATTTGGGTTAATTGGCAAATTTATGAAATGGGAATACAATGATGATTTTATTACTTTCCACATCCAAGGAACTCTACCAATGGATCTAAACTCTTTGAATGTAATTATTGATATTTAGTTCATGATATTTTCTTTATGCAATTAAAATAGGTTTGTTTTCCTTGTATCTATCTTTCCTGCAATAGGTTAAGGTTTCCATTTCGAGCATTTCATATGTTGCAAATAGTTTAGGATTTGATTTCATTACATTGACTCCATTACATCATTACAACAAAGGAAGGACATAATGTATGTTTCGCACATAGTTCTGATACCTCTTAATTTTGTATGAACCCCTGGTTGATAATTAAAGTTGGTAGCTTTGGGAGTTGCAACATTCTTGTTGCAATACCAAGGCTCATCAAAAGGCATAATGAAAAACGCAAACATAGAGGCAAAAAGCAATGTTGGAGCCCTTGATGAAAGATTGAAGGATGTTGACTCCCTAATTGATCTCGTCAATACATTAGAGGATGACACTTTGGCAAGAGCAGATATGCTTTCCAGAGACGACTGTATCATTTCCCTCTGCATGTGAAGAGAGAAAAAGGCAGTTATTCAAGTAATGCGAGATGAATTCGAAATGGTCGCTAAAGAAATAAATGATTCAAGAACTGACTGGAATTATCTTGGGAGGTTTGGTGTGCCTTAATTTAGGGGAAATGATGACTGGACGGTAACTTGGGAAAGCTTCCGCGACAACTAAAGAATACAAAGCAGGATATGGGATGTTTGGTTATGTAGGGTGAAGAGGTAGTCTCTTCATATATAGTTGTAAATGGTCTCTGCGGGGATTTTACCATCCTGACATAAATCAATAAGATTATACAAAACCTTCCAACTATGAAATACTAGGTCAGATCTCGAATAGTAGTGGTAATTAATAATTATAAGAAGGTGCCTTGGTTGTCTACTGCAGAATGTGATAAATTCACTAAGTTGAGGAGACAATTTAAACGACATATTGTGCTAGAGCAAGCCTCTTCCATGTCACAAACCATCCACCCAGTGCAACTGATGCATTCTATGACAAAGCAACTGAATGATTGGATAAAAATCCCTTTGATTACCACGCAAGTGCCAACTGTTAGGATGTACAAATCTCACTCATTCTCCCCTACAGGGTTGATGAAAAAAGTCAAATACTTAAAATCGCGAAGGTGCCACAACAAATAGTCATTCCATTCAAAAAAATATTTTATTTTAATTTAATTTGAAGATTGAATCAATTATGGTTTAGACAATTTCCAAAACGATTACTTTTTAAACTATTATTTTAAACCCTGTTTCCCATCATGGGGGGGGGGGGGTTTGAAAAAAGGGCAAATTTTCTAATTTTTTTGAACTGCCCATACATGCTACAAAATTTTTTGTTACATATCTAAATCGATCCTTATGTTTCGAAGAAGAATTGTTTATTTATTTATTGTTATCTCCTTATTGCCATTGTAGAAACTAAATTAGAGGCTTGTCCTCATTTTGAAGTTCATAAATTTGATTCTGGTGTTCCAATACATATGTTATTAAACATAGGATTAAATGATTTATGCTTGATTGTCATTAATTGATAGTTTATCTTTAACTTAGCTATGATCAGTGTTCTATAACAACAATTACAAACACATTATGTTGTGATCTTTTGTTATGTGTAATAGTGCATATATTTTAGAAAATATAAAGTTTTACTTTGTCATCATAGGTTTTAGTTTCAATATTTACTATTGGATGTGTCAATCTGTAAAGGCTTAAAGTATATTATTAAGAATGTATGTACTTGTTATATACATCTTATTTAATACTAAAATGACTGGTATCTTGTAGTTTTTGTTTTTGTTTTACTTTTTATTGTTTTTATTTTCTTTCTTTCAACTCTCCACTCACCCGTTTCTCATTCAGGTATTTGCTTCTTCGTATCACTAGGATCGTACTTTTGAGACTGTTATTGAATTAAATTGTTATTATTCACTTCTTTTGATGCCATAATTTACTACATCGAACAATCATCTATATATAACCTTACATTATTTTCTTTTTAAAAACCAAATAACTGATTATTAGGGTTACCCCTTGTGGTGCATAGGAATTCAGTTGTAGGACCTAGAGCGGGAGGACTCCTTAGTCCTTAGTGAATGTATATTCACTTCGTTCATATGTGGTGACGATTTGAGTACCAACATTCTTTTCGTGTCGTTGTCGAGGAGCATCTAGTTTAAATCATTGAATGATTAATTCTAACCCTCTTCAACCACATATTCTTTTTGGTTTGGCTGGTCAATGCAGCGTATTAAACGGTTTATATGAATTCTCTTTGCAGGTTTCTCAAACACACCAAGAAATATGCCAGAATTGGGAAGTATTAGCGTAAGAGGACGAGCAAGCATAGCCAAACCCCAATGCCCCTCAACGATGACAACCACTGAGGATCTGAGCTTGTAACGGATGTGCATGTCCATCGCTGCCTAGGTAATCCATCAAACACACCTTATTGTTTTCATATGAAGTCAATTAAAAATAAATTTGTGAATTTGGTAACTTAAATTTTGGTTTTTGCATTCTGATTCCCTTCCAATCTGGATACTCCCCAGAGGTTGACTAGATCCATGTCTGAGGTCAGTCACTCTCCTATAGAGGACCCTGAGTTGCTAGTCACCATAGCAAACTGAAGAAGATGCCTTGACAAGTTTGGGCATAATCACCCTTTGTCTCCAAATCCTAGGATATCAGAATCCTCCATTTCTCTCCGTTCAAGTTTGCAAGCCATAACTCCATCATCTTCTTCTCAATCTAATAGGCTATCCTTTCCTCTTCCATCTATGCCACTGAACAACCCACTTCCCTCTCCGTACTAGTCTTTATCCCCTTCTCCTTCTTCTCGACCAGCTCCTCCACCCATGAATGTTTAGGTGAACGCTCGTTATTGCCCCTTGATTTACAAGGGGCTCTACATGATTTCCCACTGAATTATGAATTTTTTTTTCCAAGGTTCGACAACAAAGGGGACTGAATTTCTGAAGGACATGTAGTCAAATTCCAAAACTACTGTGAGAACCTAAGCGTAGAGTATGACAACATCTGCATGAGATTGTTCGTGCTAAGTCTGGAGGGCCAGCCTCACAAATGGTTCAGGACCCTTCCACCAAATATTATTATTACCATGGATAGACTTATTGAACTCTTCTCTCAACAATATAGTGTTAAGAAACGTAACCAGTTATGGCTTACAAAATTCTCCCCCTTAAATTGAAACTTGACGGATCTGTGTCTGATTTTAATAAATGATTTACCAAATTTTATAACCATTTTCTTGTCGTTGTTTGACCTTCTGATATTACTGTTGTAGTCAAATATTCTATAATGCTTGATGATGACTTGTCTTATGCCTTGTGAGAAAGAGAACCCGCCACATTGGTCAATTCCCAAGCTAAAGCCTATGCTTATAAAGGCAACCTTATCGCTATAGGGAAATGAATCTCTTGAGACACTAATTTTGAGGGGAAGAATAAGGTTGTTGACATGTCACCTCAACATCCTATCGCTTCCTCCTCCCAAAAACTGAAAATCGAAGAAATTCCCAAGCTCATTAAATCTTTAACTAATAAAATCAAATGCTTGGAGGTAGGAAATAAAGTTTTTCCCGCAGCTCCCGCGAACCCTTTAGTCCAACCTAATTTTCTCCCTAACCCGCTGAATCAAAATCCAAATTCCCCCCCTAGAAATCAAGTCCCTTTCAATCGTCCTCATCCCCAAAAAATGTTGCAAAGAAGACAGAGGTAAGATGAGCTGCCTGTTCAGCCTCCCCTTAGGAATAACGCCAATATTATCGATGAGTATGATGACGAGGCAACTAGTTAGCTCATGATCCCTGAGAAAAGAGAGTAATCAAATGTAAATTCTATTAATTCCTTCTACATGCCATTGCAGGATGGCCCTAAATATCCAGAGTCAGAATTCTGTGACCCTTAGCTTCAACGTTTTTTCTGGAAAAGCTGGAAGCCCAGTTTTAGCATAAGTGTAATCTTAGGCCCAAAAAAGATCAGGTGCCTCAAAAGTAAACTGCCCTTCAACCTCTCCCGATGAAGCAAAAACCTTTATTAGCTTCCAAACCTAATCCTGTTGAGGTGGATCCACCTCTTTCTAAAAAATTCATCCTACAGAATGAATTAAACAGACTGAAGATTAGTATGTCATTAACTGAGGTAGTAAAGCTTCCTAATTATAAGGTGGAAATTGACTCCTTCTTTAAAAATTCCCAACATCCACCTTAGGATATGGGGTTGACATATGTTATTAACGTCCAAGACGATGCCCCTAAGATATCTCTCGGCCTTGTGGAACAAAAAAATGGAAATTTGATTCCTCCTTTTTATGTTAGTTTGAAAATCCATGACTAGAAACTTCACAACTACATGCTAGACTCGGGTGCTTCCCACAACCTTATGCCAAAAGAGACAATGGATAAACTCAGACTGAATATAACATGAGAATATCATGATTTGTATTCCTTTGATTCTTGTAGGGTCAAGTGTTTGGGTGTAATTAAAGACCTAGCGGTAGTTTTGGCCTAGGTTCCAATCAAAAGCCTTGTTATGGACGTGGTTGTGGATGGTGTTCCCTTGAATTACAAGATTCTCTTGTCTAGGAGATAGGGTGCAAAGCTCGGAGGATCACTGCAACTAGACCTTTCTTATGCCACCATTCCCGTGTTTGGAGGATGCACTCGCTGCCTATATAGAGAGTCTAAGCTAAATTATACCATTAGTTCAGAGAAGCACGGAGGAATTATTTGATGTTGATCACAAACTGAACTTAAGTAGAATCGATTATTTGCCAACAATGAATTGATCGTTAACCTTATACGCTGAATGTGGAAGATTAAAGGAAACCAGTTGATTCAAGACTTAATCAAGAACTTAAGAAATATAATTAAACATGAATTCATAGCAAAAATAGAGATAGAAGACAACAAACATTGATTATGGAGTTCGTCCTTGATGGACTATGTCTCTGGGTCCGCTTTCAAGATGGACGTCCACTTTATTAGAATTGATAAACAGAGGTATTTTATACAGAAAAAACACCAGACTGGATGTGCACATAGGCACTTCTGATCTCTGTAAATAGAAATATCTATCTCGTAGCTTTCCAACACCTGTCTCAGTTCGCAATTCCGCCTCCGGACGACCAAGATACACTGAAAACAACAACTGCGTCTCTGGCTCAACATCTGCATACAAGTCTCAAAATCACTCTAATTTCCCTTCTTCATGATCAAAAGGATGAATTTATAACCCCTTAGCTTCATTCGAACTCTCTATGGGCTAATATTGGCATGTATGTGTTGTATTAAATGTTTAGTGTTATGGTCTTGTCACATTGTGACACTTAAGGACCTAGTCACATGGTGGGTATATTAAAAATAGCATAAACTGCAACAAAAACCAAAAACAGACTTTGGATATACCAAAACCCACTGGTGGTAAGGAAACTGTGCGAAGAATTTGAACTGCCAGTATGTGACTGTCGTGGTCTAACCACAGGCTGCCACCCAAGCAGCTTGTGCCCGACGGTTCTGGTCTATGGGTGGTGACGGTACATGTGACAATGCACACTTTCGATGGTTGCAACTCCATATGGAAACTTACCCCTGACGATTCCAGTCAACTGTTGTGGCTTTCCCTTGGCATTTTTGACACAGTTTACAAGCCGTTCACATGCTGACTGCAAACCCTCGACAACTTCCACCGCGGTCTTCTCCATTGCTACGGTTACTGCCATCTTGGTGTTCACATGTTGCGGTTAGGACTGTTTATTTGCATTTTTTATTGTTATATGGTTTATACATAGTCTAAAGTGGGTTTGTGTATAGGTTTTGTAATGTAGGTTTAGTGCTAGGATTAACACCTTTATTACTTAGCATTTAGGACTTAGGTTATGTAGTGTAGGTTTATAAACTTAGGCTTTTAGACCTTAGTTTAGGATCTAAACCCCTTTACATCACCTTATTAAAAAAATCATTACAATCGATATTGTCACATTATGACAATAATCATCAAACACCATATCGAAAATTTGGACCACATCCACCATGAATAAAACTAAAGACCATACTAGCGAGTTGACGATGCTGAAGATGAACTTAACTCTCTGGATACACTGGACTAACAAGGTCCTCCTGGATCAAGGAACCACTCACCACCTATATAGAGATTCTAGGATAACTTATACCATTAGTTCAGAGAAACACCCCAAGAATTCCCCAATATATACTTTTGAGGATAATATGGGAAACTTCGTACTTGTTGTTTCAGAGGAAGAGAAGGATCTTAGGTCTGAAAAGGATACCTCTATTTCTTTACGCCTAGACCCTAATGTTGTTTGGAAAATGTATTTTGATGGAGATTCTTCTAAAGGAGGGTTTGGCGCCAGTGTCGTTTTAATACCTCCCTCTAAAAGAAACACATCATTTTATTTGAAATTAAGCTTTGAAACCACTAATAACATATCCGAATATGAAGCCCTAGTTCTTGTGTTAGAGACAATGCGCAAACTTAATATTCATAATTTATCGATATATGGCGACTCTGAATTAGTGATCAAGCAAGTCACAAACAAATTCCAAACCAAACACCCTCATTTGCATTCTTACAAAAACCAAGTTTGGGATCTAATGGATAATTTCTTTTCGGCTATCAACTTTACCATTGTTCCTATGGACCATAACCAATTAGCAGATTCCCTTGCTGTTACAACAACCACTTTCATTCCTCCTCTTGAACTTAAAATTAAATTTTAAATAGAATTCCTATACATGCCCTCCATACCCAATAATGTGAAACATTGGTAGGTATTCGAAGACAAACAAGAAATTATGAGATTTATTCAACTGGTTGCTGAATTTGCAGACCATTGTATTGATGAAAATGAAGACATTGTTCAAGTACATGCCACTATTGTTCCTTTAAAAACCAAAATTGGTAAGCACAATGACATTATTGCAAACCCAACTCTTAAGCCTCCAAATATGGAGATAGGAGCTGTAAACATTTCCCCCACCATTGAGGCTAAAATGGTTAATATATCCAAGTTACTCCTGCCCCATGTTAAATATCAATACATTCATCTTCTTTCGAAATATGCTAATGTCTTCGCTTGGTATTATGATGAAATTAAATCCTACAACCAAAGTATTGAATCCCTCTAAAGGAAGGAGTTAAGCCATTTAGGTAGAATCTTCATCACATTAATCCTCTATTCCTACCTCCTATCAAAAAGGAAATCAAAAATATTTTAGATGCAAAGATAATCATCCCATTATGCTATTCTACCTGGGTGGCCAATTTGGTCCCCATTAGAAAGAAAAATGGTGAGATTTGACTTTGTATAAACTTCAGGAATCTCAACTGAGCCTCGCTTAAGGAAAATTATCCTCTCCCTAAGATGGAAGCTATAATCCAACAAGTAGTTGGCACTACCTGCATTTCTATGATGGATGGGTTTTCTGGTTATAACCAGATAGCTATCCATAAAGATGATATGTATAAAACTACCTTCACAACCCCTTGGGGTATGTTCATGTATCCGAAAATTCGGGTTGATGAACATTGAAGCAACCTTCCAAAGGACAATGGACATTGCCTTTGTCGATGAGAAAGATCGGTTCATAGTTATTTATTTATAGGTCCCTATACTACTAGTGTAACCCCTTATTGTAATTAGTACAACCCCCTTATTATATTGTTGTGCTCATGTAGTTCCCATATTTTTATTATTGTGCCCCATAGAAGCCTACTATTGTTATTGTTGTGCCCTTACATTATTATTGTTATGTTGGCTCTGATTATATCATGACCCCTTTGACTCTTATATATAGAAAGGAAGTATTTTCATTTGTATCATCGAAGAATTGTTCATTTGTGTAATGTAAAGGAGGTTGCCCCCTCGAAGAGGCTTATTTCTAAGGCGTTCATATATCTTTTCTATCTTTTGGTGAGATGGTTTCCTAACATTTGGTATTAGAGCTTTGGATTCTAGGGTTTCGCTGCTCCAAACAGGTAATCATGGAATTTTCACTATAACTTTTTCTCTAAGAAGTTTCAGAAGCTAAAAAAAAGAACCCATTTGAGAAGAAATTGGTTTGAACCTTAGATATAGATTTCAGATATTGGCTCACTATATTTTCGGATATATGATCTGAGGAATTTAGGGTTTTTGCAGACTCCCGAATTAAATCCTAAACAAGTGACCTTGGGAAAATCATCATAACATTCTCTTTGAGCATCAGATTGAAATATCGTAAGAAGTTGCAGAAAGCGGATGGACTGCAGTTTTCTTTGTATGGGTTTTAGGTCCTAAGGTTGAAATAGTGACACATGGAACTTCGTACAAGTGAGCTCTACTGAACCGGTCTATAATCAGGTCATCGTGGGATATTTGACATAACTCTTCCTTTCAGAATCCAATCTTGATTAGACTTGCAGGGTTAGAAAGAGAACTCAGAGGACTACTGCAGGACATAATTCCAGAACTTGGAGATCTGAAATTACAAAGTTAAAATCATTTCAAGATCGAGCTCCTAAAATCAAGAAAAGGTGATATGAGGAAGTTTGATGGCAAGGATCCGGTAAATTAGATACTGCAAATGGAGCAATATTTTGATCTACATGAGGTGCAACTATTAAAAAAGGTAAGTATTGCATATTCATATTTAGAACCAGATCAATTTTTATGGTATAAAAGGCTTTGTTCTCATAAACCCCTTGTTACATGGTCAATTTTCACGAAGGAAATGATAGCACATTATGAGGATACAAAGAGAAACACCTTCTTTAGCCAATTGATAAATCTCAAACAAAAGTGTTCAAAGGTAGAGCACATTGAGGATTTTCAAAAATTGAACATAAGGGTAAATGATATTCCAGAGAAGAAAAGGATTGATCTCTTCATAGGTACTTTAAAGGATAACATTCAACATGAGGTTCGTCTTTGTGAACCTGATTCATTGGAGAAGGCATTCAGGTGGGCAAGAAAAATTGAAAGCGAAATTATAGAAACAAGGAATCCCACCACTCATGACTATAATTATGGAAGTGTTTTTTCTCATAGCCTTCCATAACCTACAAGGTTACACTACAACAATTGGAAGAAAAAAGAGAAAAAGGGCTTTGTTACAATTGTGATAGCAAATTCACTAAAGGTCATAAGTGTACTGAGAAGAAATTATTTTCCATAGATTATGAAGAGGAGGAAGTAAAGGATCAAGAAACATCAAAAGAAGAGGATATACACCAGGAACCAATCCTAGAGAAAGAAGAAATGAATTCGACCATATCTTGTAAAGCATTGGAAAGAATTACCACTCCTCAAAATCTCAAGATAGAAGGACATATCAAGAAGAAAAAGGTTCAAGAAGTGAAATATCACCTCGAGAAAGAAGAAATGAATCCAACCATATCTTGTAATGCATTGGTCGAAATTACCACTCCTCAAACTATCAAGATAGAAGGACATATCAAGAAGAAAAATGTTCAA
>APFE030272055.1:63853-96826 GCA_000404065.3 Pinus taeda
ATATATAGAAAGGAGGTCTTGTCATTTGTATCATCCAAGAATTGTTCAATTGTGTAATGTAAAGGAGGTTGCCCCCTCGAAGAGGCTTATTTCTGAGGCGTTGATCTATCTTTTCTATATTTTTGTGAGCTGGTTTCATAACATTTATCTAGATAATATGACCACATTCTCTTCAAGCGATGAGAAACATCTCAAACATCTAGAAGCGATTTTTCGAAAATGTTGTAGGTTTCATCTGTCTCTGAACCCAAAAAAAGTTTCTTTGCTATGATTGAAGGGAAACTACTAGGACACATTGTGTCATAGCATGGTGTTAGAATCTACCCTGAAAGGGTGCAAGCAATCCAAACTATTTCCCTACCCCGTACGAAGAAAGAAGTTCAGGCGTTCTAGGGGAAAATCAATTTCTTGAGATGATTTATTTCCAATTTTGCGGAAATAGTAAAAAATATCACCCCTGTCCTTATTAGCCTAGACTACACAAATGATTTTATAATTTTCCCTTTTGCCTTAGAGCATACCATCGCTGATATTCTACTATATAAGAACCAACAAGGATATGAGCAACCCGTAGCATTCTTTAGTAAGGCCCTTCAGCATGCAGAGCTTACGTATAATATTATCGAAAAGCAGGCATATGCTCTAGTTAAAACCTTTAATGCTTTTAGGGAATATATTATGTTGGCTAAGTCTATGGTCTATCTTCTACATCCTGCGATAAGAGATATGCTCTTAGAACATGATACTGAGGAAAGAAGGGGAAAATGGATTGAAAAACTCAGGAATATGATTTGGAGCTAAAGCCCATAAAAATAATTAAGGGGCAAGGCTAGCCAAATAGTTAACTGAGGCCAATTTTTATGCACTAGGCATCAACCAATATGCTCCGAAGAATTCAACAGAAGCTGGTGAAGGTTAATAGGATAAGCAACCACTGTTGTTTCTACCTATTTTAGACCTGACTACTGTTCACCCAATTTTTTTGTCATCTGAATGGTAAAAGGATATAATAAGTTACCATCAAACCACACAATTTCTCAGTTCCTTGAGCAAAGCTGCAAAACATTCACTTAAGTTAAAAGCTATAAATTATTGTATTATAGATGGTAGATTATACTAGAAAGATATAGTAGGAATTATTTTGAACTATGTTCTTCCCTCTCAAGTTGACTACTTGACTGCTCAACATCATGACGGGGTATGTGGCGACCATTTTGCGTGGCGATCCACCGCCCATAAAATCTTAAGGAGTGGGATTTATTAGCCTACCCTCTGTCAAGATGTAAATAAGAAAGTAAGAGCTTGCCACTAATGCCAAATATTTGCTGGAAAGCAAATCTTGTTGCACTACCCCACAAACATATTGTAGTTGAAGCACCATTCCAATAGTGGGGCCTAGACTTTATCAGAGAAATTCACCCCCCATCCAATGGCCAACACCATTGGATTATCACTATGACTGAATACTTTACGAAATGAGTCGAATCTGCCCCATTAAGAAAAATTAATGACAAGGAAGTGATGGATTTTCTAGTAGAAAATATATTTTCTCACTTCTGTTGTCATCGAAAGATCATAGAAGATAACGCCAAACCCTTCTGTTCGACTGCCTTCCATAATTTTTGTGATAATTATGAAGTAAGGTTAGGACATTCAACAACCTATTACCCTCAAGGAAATGGGCTGACTGAATCCTCCAACAAGAATATCATTAAAATCTTGAAAACATCTCTGCATTCAAAGAAGCGTAATTGGCATGTAGGTTTAAAATATGTTGTTTGGGCTGATAGGATCACCACTAAAAAATCTATTGGAACCTCTCCTTTTCTGCTAATCTATGGCCTAGATGTTGTTTTCCCATTATACTTAGGTACCAAAGTTATGAGGACTTTGAAAGATGCCATTGAAGCTTAACGACTTGCAGAGGTGTATCAACCAAATGATTCAACTGCAGCAAGAAATGGATTTGGTGTACGAAAAGATTAATCAGCACCAAGAAAAAATCAAACATATCTTTGATAAGTGCGCTAAATATATATTTTTTCTCCTTGGAGACTGGGTCCTCAAATGGGACAAAAGAAACGAGGAATCGG
This sequence comes from Pinus taeda, assembly GCA_000404065.3. Taxonomy (NCBI): domain Eukaryota; kingdom Viridiplantae; phylum Streptophyta; class Pinopsida; order Pinales; family Pinaceae; genus Pinus; species Pinus taeda. Next base: position 65,947 of record APFE030272055.1, read on the forward strand.
GTAAGCATGGTAAGTTCGATAATGCATGGCTAGGTCCATTTCTAATCGACAAAGTTGAGGGAGAAAATTAATTTTCTGTTAGGAACTTTGAAGGGGAAGAAGTTGGTCGTGTTGTTAATGGTGAATTTCTCAAACACTATGTCACCTACTTATTTTTATGTTTAAAACACACACACACACACACACACACACATGTAATAATATAAAATAGATAAATAAAAATAAAATAAGAAAATGCATGGAATAACTATAATCAAACAAATACATAAAGAAATCATATCATTTGTTTATATAATCAAAGTTATGAAATTTGTACATTAAATTTTCATAATCCAAAACTATAAAGGAATGTCAGTGAAAAATGAAATCAGACCGCATCATCTAAGATTATCTTTTTCACCATTGGTATCAAAAGAGCGATTTATTATTATTATTATTATTATTATCTTTGCTTATGGTAAATCACGAATGGTTTGTAAGTATAAACAACTTTAGGGTCATGTGAGTTAGATACAAGACACGATCTAATTCCATCTAATCCCATTATCTCATGTCTCTGAAGGCCACTACACATCTACGCATTATTCAAAAGTCTTGCGAGTTATCTTCTATGTTGCAATCATTTTTATCCTCGGAGCTGTGAAACAGATTATTCCACAGGAAAGTGCCATCACTAGCTTATTTCCCACTGATCATTAACCTTACTTCTTAGGATGGGGTATGATGACAACCTCCACCAGGGCTATGGACACTCGTTGGCAACAAATCAAGGTTAGTGGTACCAGAATTTCAGTGTGTAACCTACCCATTCCCTCACGTTGTGGTTTTGCGGGGTATGCTAATGACTCTGCTGGGGCTATGAACGATCACTGACAACAGAGTGACATTAGTGGCACTATAATTCTCCAGTGTGACCTCTTCTCGCCATGTTGCTAGAATAAATTGATGCAAGAAATAAATTGAATACATGACAAACCCAACATTCTGGATAAATAAGAAGGGAAGGCAAATCTTGTATGTGGGACAACGAATGAATCTGCCAGGGCTATGGATGCTCACTAGCAGTGGAGCAACATTGGATGGTAACTACTATGGAGAGGTGTCCTAAAAATCTTATCATTCAATGTTTTCAAGCCCATATATCTGTTTATTGTAACAATGTAGTGCCCTCGCGGGAAATCTAGTTATGTAGGCATTTAATTAAGCCTGAGTCGACACTAACTCCTCACCGTGCCACTAAATTCTTGTTGTCTAAAGGTGTCCCCTTGAAGCCAAAACAACTTCGATACCAAATGTAGGTTTTAACCCTGTACAAAAATCACCTGCATGCGAATTCTATAAATAGAAAATAAACAATATACATAGATATTTTCCCCTAGATCTCAAAACCGGGACTACCAGATTTATTTTTCGTAATATTCCTTTCAATGTTGAAATACATATATATACATGCCGAAGCATCCATAAACCCCAATCTATTAACCCTTGATTTAGAAAACTATCATGGGCAAAAAACTATCATGTCCAAAATCATGTGCGAAATCCATGCACAAAACCATAGGTAGGTCCCCCACCTAATATAGGGTAAAAAAAAAATAATTCCTGGGGCAACGTGTAGGAGTGCTGCTGCCCCCCTCCATACCCCCCGACAGGGGGGCAGCCATTCCCCCTGTGATCCCCATGTTGTGCCCCGTACAACGTACAAGGAGGGTGGTAGCCCCCCCTGTGACCTCCCCGCGCATGGGGCAATCATGGAAAGAATATAAGATGCACCCAACAACGTAGGCCTTTAATTAAACCTCAGATGACACTAACGACTCCCCCATTCCTCCCCATGCCACTAAAGTCTTGTTGTCTTTCACAAAAACCATATATAAGCTGACTTATGGATTATTTTATGATGATTGCATGCAAAGTGGCTATTTATACCGCATATATTAAAAATATGAAAGGTAATTAAAAAGTAGCTAACAAGCATTTGTAAAAAATTGCAATAAATTACAGGAGAAGGATTCCTTTTCTCTCTAACTGAAATTATACTTCTTACTCAATGAAAATAAAAATCCACATTCTTCATCTCAAAATTAAGTTTAATTTCCCACAAAATTACCCATAAGTTTATCATATTGTCTTCATATACATATAAACTAAAGGTCCCCAACATACCATCCATCAAAAGGCTATAGAATGAGCCATACGGCTCCATAATATATATTGTTATACAAAATTACATTTCAAAGGTTTTTTGCTCAAAATTTACATTCCATTGAAAACTAATTTCATTGCAATAACATTACCTGGCTATTTGAGACCTGGATTATCTCTTTCTCAGAATTGTAGGAGCCCACGAGGCGAGTGCTGCCTGTAGCCTATTGTGCTCAAAATCCTTGAATTCCCTGATAGACTAAGGGCAAAAGTGCCAAATTTTACTTGATACAGCCCATCCACTCCTCCATTGCTTCCAGTAAGTGTATCACCCTGTCCAACTTGTCATGAATTGTCTCCCGCCTAGCCTCACTACTGCTCGTAGTACCTGCCATCGTAATCAGTAAATCCTATTGCAAACACCCGAATAATAATCACATTTAGCGTGGTGGTTTCATTATATTTCTCTAATTATTTCATGTTGTCTTAGCCTTAATTTTTCACTTTAAGCCATCACATCATAGAAATCTCCCTCATGCCATATTTTTATGGATTTGTCTTATCAGATATTTCTCGTCACCAATTAATCTCAACTCCATACCCAAACTGGAAGGCACCCTGTCTTCGCTCTTGTTCCTCCGCATGGAAGAACCATCCCCAAAAGGAGCCCATGTTAGGCACACAAAATCCCCCCACCCTTCCAAACTTTATCAAGTAATTAAGGTTGATCAACTATATATATTTAAATTAAAATAAAGTCAGGTGAGCGTTATTGATTAATTAAGAATGAATGCCAAATCTCTCCTAGCAGAAGATCAATGATGTGCATATACCCATCGTGTTTAGATGTGTTGTGCTTTTAACGTGTTACCAAAAATCCAACTAATTTAAACTGCAGATTAATTCATCATGAACTAGTCGTCTGATGTTAGATATGAACACCAAGACGTTAGCGTCACACCTAAACCAGCGCATTGGTTAACCACATAATTCCCGCCAGATAGATCTCCACTATCAGATTCAAGTTAATTGGATGGTCGCTAAGTCTCATCGCATCAAAACTTGCGCAACCGTTACACCTCCTCTTCGGACCCGATGTAATTGTAGCCATCGATCCATCACAAATCTATGGCAGTCACACCATAACTTGCACGCAATATAACCATTCACCTTCGTGCGATGAGCGGTCCCCTCTCTTCTCGGTTGATGAGTTATTCAATAGTCGAACGACATTTAAGTATCCTTGTAATTTCCATTTAACCTTAATTACAGCGAACCTTTTTGCTATTCCTTTGTTTGACCTCATTCCTACATGTTCTCTAGAGGAACTCTTCCATGGTCAAGAACATATGTGAAGCAGGTCTTATCCAGGAAGTTACACTTCTTCTACGTGGTAAGCCATCCTAGTTCATTTTCTTCTTGTTGGTCAGAAATTTAATCACATAACTATACAATGTCTAAGTCGTATGGGAAGGAGGCTCTGGTTAACGAGCTGTCTAGGGTTCAAGACATGAAAGTATGTCTCATAGACATCCTAACCCTTAAAAAAACCCTAACACTATCCTCTGTTGTATCTAAAGATGATATGTGTTTACTGGAGTCTAGGCTTCTACATGTAACTCTACCTCTTGTCCACTTCAACCTCGATTCAATTTGGTTGTTAGCTGAGCAATATGACCACGACCACCAAGCATTCTTGTGTAAGTCTAGTCGTAAGATTTTTCTAAGGCTAGACAAGGAAATAGCTGTGAAAATTCTAGGGATTCTAGGGATCCCTGGACTGCAAATTCATCACCTAGGCATAGAGTGACAAGCTTGAATTCTTAATGATCGTATTCGAAAACCTAGACCCTGAATTGAAGCTGCTTTTTCCTAGATAGATGCAGTCCTTGAAGCCTTTCTATTAGAATCTAACCTCTCTCATCTCGGTCTTATTTGGTTTGGATGATGATACCAAAATGGAGGAGTCAATTTTCCTGGCTATACGACTCATTACATTTCAGCCTGATCTTCAAGCCATAAATTTTCCCAAATACTTGACCCGAGCTCTTACAATTAATTTATCCATAGCTATTCCTTTTAGTTATTTCTGCCATTGTTCATATCTCGTTCACCTTGTTCTTTTTAATTAGCCTTCTTATTTTACCCTCTAGGCTTCTTCTCAGTACTATAAATGCTGACCATGGGGAGAAAGAAAATTTCCATTGGTCTGATGCAATTTATCCCCACTGTGTCCCCCATGCATATTCACATTATACTGACTACTTTGCATACCCTTTGAGGGTTAAGTTAACGAAATGTAAGGTAAATAGGCTTTCAAAATATCAAATTAAAATGCTAATATTGACAGAAGAGCAGAGTAGCGGAAGCTGGTTTCTATTTCCTCAGTTACCTAAGTATGTGTCACCATTATTATTTTCTTATGATTTCCTTAGACATAAGATGATAGTAAATGAATTGCATTTTGTTTCGAAGAAAAAGGTGTCATTGTTTACTTATCCATATGCTATTTCTCCTTTACTTTCTAAATATAAAAATGCAATAGATGCTTTGAAAAAAAAATGTTGTCTTTTGGATTTCTGCAGGATGACCTTTGGCACTATGATCATATGGGGATCATCTCAACTTTAAAGAAGCAGGTTGTATTATTAGCCTATGTTCATGAGAAGAGGACAAAAGTAGAAAATTTGGCCAACATCATAACTCTTGTCAGTGATACCATACACTCAATGACATCTATAGGAATGATAGAGACTGTTACCCAAGTTGTCTCAAACAATTTAGAAGTCAAGATACTCGAATGGAATGCAAACCCTGCGTTTTATTTTCCTACTACTCTTGCATCCAAAAGAAAATCAGAGGCCTTAATTCCGTCTAAGGTGTCATGAAAAGTGAATCCAAGGATAGATGACATGGATACAAACATATTAGAATAGGAAATTGAACATATGGACAAAGAAATCCGACATACCTTAGAGGAGATAAAACCCAAGGACTTGGGAATAGAGGGCCTTGACATTAAGCATAATTTTATAGAGCATAACCAAATAATGGAAACCCATGCCGAGTTGGCCCTATTCTCAGAACAATCTCAGTGAGTGGACACCTCAGTAGTTAAAGATGTGATTATCATAGTGTTAGCTTGAGGGGGCTTGACCCAGGTTCAACATTAATTAGCCAAACAAATACCTACACTACTAGCCCTTTCGGCATCAACCCGCGGAGTGCGGACCGAAGTCTCACCTGAAGTAGTATGGGGGGATGCTGGAACCAAGTTTTCGCACCCTGAGATGGTTGTGATGTTGTTTGATTCCCTCTATCCCTGCCTTCGCATAGGTTGCTTCGCTCTAGGGCTTGCAAGAAGAGCCCCTTATTCTGTCCTTTAATACCTCTGTGAAAGGCTATGATCACCCTTCGCGTAGCCCTAGCTTGTTGCTCAAGTACTTTCGCGCTACTATGGCAGCGTGCCATGCAGATTACCCAATTAATCTAAGTGAATTGCTTATCTTATCAAACAATTATAGTTAACACCGCGTAAATAGATATTCGTAATTGTGTTCAATTATTCAATGTAATTGCATTCATTCGCGCATCACATAAGCATAATAAAGGAAATTCATACATAACATATCAAGATGCAATAATAGAACAAAGACACAAGAATTGCAGAATATATTTCTTTATTAATATCTTCCAAGTGTTTATAACTCTGTCCACCCCACGCACACAACTGCTGGGGTCTACGCATTCAGCTATGGACTTATACCCTAGGCCTCTATGCACTTAGCTGCAGGGCCTCTACCTACACTACAACCCAAGACTTAGACTCCTTACTCTAGAGCTACAACTCTCTTACATGTTGTGTCTCTAAAACTACTTAGAGCTTAGCTCTTTTTATACAATCCCATGGTCTGCGGACCATGGGTAGATCTCTTACATCTGACTTTACTTTACAAAACTAAGGGTGGACTACCCTTTATGACACATAATACCTTCACGCTCTATGACCACAAAATGCGGAGTCTTTACATTTTTACTACAAAATTTGACTCAAACATGGGCTTTTAGCCCCAAAACTGCCCTTGGGGGATCCCGCTCCCAACTAGCCCCCAACATAAACATCATGACTCGCCCTCGAGTCACTCGGTAGGCATGAGATCTTTCCTCGAATCCCATCCAGCTCAACCCACATGACCACTACCTCGGTCGTGCACTGAGCTGCCACCTGCTTCACATCTTCCACTGTCTTCTCGGTCACTGCTCCTGCGTTGTCAACCTGAAGCTTTTGTTGCGTCACTTGCAGATTTGCAAGCTTGCCTTAAATATTTTCTATGACTGCATAAGGTTCCTCCAGCCAAGGCTTTAGTCACGCCTTCAACACTGCTTCCTTGTGCAGTGTTGTGTCCACCTGTTCCTTCAGTTGCTTGGCCTCCTGCAACTTTTCTAGCCTCTATGTCAGTACGTCAGTTCGCGTTGTGCCCTTAACTTCATCGTAGCGCTATTGTAGCTCGCACGCTTTCATCTCTAGCCTTTATACATTTGGTTCCTCCTGCAAGGTTGTCAGGACCTTAAATTATTGATCGAACAACTGTGTGCAGTCTGCTACTACACTTTCCACTGCTGCGACTCCCTCTATGATAGCAATCGCCCAATGTTCCTTTACCTCTGGCGGTTTGGAGGGCTGGGCCCTCAGCTATAGCTCGATAATTTGCAAGTTCAAATCTAACTGAACCCGCACCATCTCCGTTCGAGTGTCGCTCACCCCTGTGGCCAACTTGCGGATGTGGACCTCGAATGGCTCTTCCTCCAGAATGGCCAACTCTGGGACCATTCTGCATGCCTCCTCAATGACCTACATGATCTTCTTACTCTAGTTGGTCACCTCGGTCTCAGCGGCGATGTCAACATTTCTCTATAGGGCCATCTGTTCATTGTTGATCCGCTGTTTGCTAATCACCTAGAGGGTGCGGTGCTCTCAGGCCCTCATTTATGCAATTACTCCATCCTGTAAGAGGTGGAGTAATTCGCGTGGAAGCGCTACCAGGTTCAGCCCCACTCCCTTCAAGGCACTGAAAATGGGTCTGTCAGCCTCATTGTCCATGGTTAGTGCTCCATCTGGCAGCACTATCGCACTAGAAGCCTTCGTGCACAACATATCGGCAACCTCTGAAGTGCTGATGGTCAAGCAGGTAGACACCGTAGCAGCTTGCGATGTGTGGGTCTGCAACTGCTGCAACCCAATCTGAATAGCCCCTAGTATGCTCTGCCGATACTGTTCAAATTGCTGCAGGACCTCTGTGGTGACATCTCTGACTGTGTCACCGATATCTTGTAAGTTGCCCTTCGTCAATGTGATAGGGTCTAGCGAGGTCTTGGTTGCCTTGGATTTCTTTCTGGGCCCTCCCTTCTCCAGTTCTCTTGGGCACTTAATGTGGGAAGATATCTCCTGAGGGTCTGCGCTGTGCTGCTCTATGTATTCCTCGTCAGTCTTAGGTGAAGGCGGCCATGCGCCTTTTTCAGAGCCCCGTTCTGTGCTATTTGTCTATTTTCTTGCCTCCTTTCCTGCCTGCTTTGCCTGGCCCTTTTCAACAGCCTCCTTTTTCCTCTTTGTGACCAGTTGCACCATCTTTAGCTTAGCCTCCTCCTTCTTCTTCTGCGTGTTAGACTTGCTTCCACCCACCGCCAAGTCCATGGTAGTGCGCCACTCCGCCGGCCATTGATCAAGCATTGCATCAATGGCATCATCTGTGGCTAGATACAGCAAGTCGTACCACTTTTGTGCAGGGTCCTTCTGTGCCCTGATTGATACTCAATGGAAATCAGCTTTAAAATCGACATAGCTCTGCAAGTTAGCGTATACCATGGGTGACAATCTTAGCTTGTGATTGATGGCCATCCTGATATTCATCTCCATTAAGATCCAGAAGATATTGTTGTCTCGAACTCACTGCACATCCTTGGTCGCCCATAGTGAAGCGTACTTCACTGCTTCAGGAAGGTCTGGTGCGACTGAAGGGAATTGGCACTCCTCTGGTATCTCCCATGCTACCAACACAATTGACAGCAAGAGCCACACGTAGTGGAATGTCTTGCTTTTCTCTTGTGCTTCATGGTAGTTTGCTAGGAACTCTCCATGAAGGTAGTTTGACCGGTTAAAATGGACTCCTTTCGCACACTGTTGTGTGAGTGCGATGACAGGCGCAAACATCTCATCGGCGTGACACTTCCACATCACCTTCCCTATAAGGATATGCATTGCTACCTTCACAGCGGGGTCGCAGAAGCTAGAGATAGCGTACCCGCGTGACTTCTTCACCAACTTGAATTTCTCCTTCATTGACTTTGCGAGAGCCTGCTCACCACCCTTGCTGCCAAAGATCATTGCTGGATTCTCGCCTATATATGGTAGGCACATTATGCAGTGAATCAACATATTTGTGATGGGTATCAGCTCCTCTAGCCACAAACACCCATAATGCACCAAGCACAACAACTGCTTAATGACCAAAACTATCACTGGGGTGCAGTTATAGTGCGACACCCAGAGCAAGTTCAACAATCCTGCCTTCTCTACCCCCTTAAGCCACCTCCGTGGCTCCAAGGTGGTCATTCTCGTATTTGTGTCTATGATGTAGTACATCAGCTACTCGGTTGCCAGGTGTGGGAACTTCTCGTGGTCCACCATGTCCCAATCTTCTAGCTTCAGTATCAGCACCCGTGCCAAATGCAGACCATCGAAAGCAATTTCATTTGGTAGCAGAGGGGTTTGCAAGGGAGTCTTACTCTCATCAATGTCCTTTGGGACGTTGGACTTAGGCTTGCGCGGAGGGACATACTCTGAAAACCGCATAATAGGGTCCTCACCCTCGGTTTCAACCTCCTCTACTTCAACCCCCACATCCTCATTTTCCATTAGGATGTCTTCAATGTCCTCCTCCTCTGCCTCTAAGTTTATAGCCTTACCTTTCTCCTTGCAGTGGGCATTGATGGGTTTCTCCTTGGCGAGGTGCACGCCGGTATGGCATACTGCTTGCTCTTCTTGTCCTTCACAGTCTCCTTGGTTAGGGTGGGCTTCGGTCTCGACATTCTCAGGGACTTAGGGACCTCTGCCAATACTTTGGCAACCTTTGGGGTAACTTTTTCAACCTCCATATCAATTTCTTGCACATTCTCCTCAGCTGCCACTTATTTGGTGTCCATAGCTTCTGTGCGTGTCGACATGATGCTATTCACTAGTTCCGTGTCTCCTTTCACAATTGTTCAAATGCCGGACTCACTATCAGATCTTGAAATAATTCATGGTTCATGTGCACCTGAGAGCGCAACAACTTAATTCTCAAAATTCCAAGTGTTTTTTGCTGGACAACCACTTGTAATTTATAGGGAATTTTGAATTCAAATCCGACCGTTCCCCCCAAAATCAGGTCATTAATGCCGGATTGGCGGCAGATTTTCAAGGATATAAGCCATAAATTTTGTCTTAAATGCTAGCCGCTTGCTCCATTTGGCCTCACTTTTGTTGTCTTTTCATGAAAAATGATTTTAATGGCCACTTTCTGGCTGACCTGCGTGATTTCTCCCTCGGTAGTGTAGCTCCCTTCGTGCTGCCACGGACCTAGTGACACTTCCTTGCTTCATACCATTCGCCAATCACGCAGCTCCCCAACCTGGGTAGTGTAGTTTATAGTCTCGTGCCTCCTTTCAACTACCTAGAGCACTAAGACTATGCTTCCTTCATTTAGTCACATGGTCAGACCGCTAGTGTATGGCTTCAAATGATTGCCATTCACCTTTCCTGGGAAGGGTTCTCCATTCAATTTGACTAGTTGTATTGCTCCTCCATCAGTAATCTCCTTAATGACATAAGGCCCTAACCAGCGCATCCTGAACTTAACTAGAAATTTATCAAACTTACTATCATATAACAAAACCAGGTCATACCTTAAATGTGTGTAGCTTGATGTGTCGATCACGCCATGCCTTTTTGCACTGCTTTTGGACCTACTGGTGAAATCCAATAAAAAATCTCTCTTCTTCAAGTTCATCCAGCTCTGTGAGCTTCTCATCCAGGGCTTTGTGATCCATAATACTTGTGAACATTGCTATGCATAGATTAGGAACGATGTATTCCATAGGCATTACCGCTTCAACCACATAGATGAGCCTAAAGGGTGTTTTTCTAGTCAACTTCTTGCATGTTGTTCAATAAGCCCATAGTACTACACATATGCGTAGGTCCCAATCACTTTGCTGAGTATTGCAAACCTTGGTTAGAACATTTTTTAGCACTTTGTTGAATGCTTCCACCGTCCTGTTAGCCTGCGGGTGATAAGGCGTGCTCTTTTGGTGGTATACCTAAAATTCCTTCGTTAGCACGCTAATCATCTCATTTAGGAAGTGCGTACCGTGATCACTCATCAAGATCCTCGGACAACCAAGTCACGTAAGTACATGCTCAAAGAGAAATTTTGTAGCAGTTGCGTCTGTGCAATCCTTCACAGGCTGTGCCTCCACCCAACGAGTCAAATACTCCATCACGGTGATAATGTACCTTACTCCTGTCTTTCCTTATGTCTGAATGGGTCCTACAAAATCTACCACCCATTTCTCAAAGGGTTGCAACGTCATCTAAGGATTCAAAGGCATCTCATCCCTTCACGATGGTCTGCCAATCCTTTGACACACGTCATATGCCTTGCAATATGCTTTTGAGTCCTGATGGAGGGTTGGCCACCACAACCTTGCATGTAGAATCTTCTATGCAGTTGCTCTTCCTGCATAATGTCCTCCTGCGGCACCCCCATGAGCATCCAGGAGGATGTTGCTTCTTTCGATCTCTAGTACATACCATTGGAATATCTCATCAGTCCCCATCTTGTACAGATGCTCAGCAATGACAGAGAAATCTGTCATGTGCACCACTAATTCCTTCTTCTATTGGAAAATGTATCCTTCTTGTGTAGTACCTGTCATTAGGAACTGTATTATATCCTCAAAATGACCATCCGTGATGCGCATTGCAAATACCTGTGTGTCAGGTAATCCCTCCTCCAAATTAGTGGGTTCCTCCCCTGTTTTGATGTGCGACAGATGGTCTGGTCCCGCGTTTAATCATCTAAGCTTCACAACAACTTCAAAATCATACTCCTCAAACAATAAGAGCCACCTACGGATTCTACCCCCCCAACACAAGCTTATTGACCAGACACTTCAGCGCGAAGTGATCTATATACATCTTAAAATGGCCTCCCAACAAGTAGTGCCTATACTTCTGGAGTGCATACACCATAGCTAGCCCCTCGCGCTCAGTGGTGGAATAGTTCTTCTCTGCTTTGGATAATCTTCTACTTGTGAATGTGATGGGGTGGTCCAAGCCCTCAACACTAGCCTGTGTCAGTACTGCTCCCAGCGCTATACATGACGCGTCGACATGTACATGAAACTCTTTCTTCCAATCCAGGAAGACTAGAATCGGCGCGGTGACCATCTTTTCTTTTAATATATGCAAGCTCTTCTTACATTCGTCGTTCCAACAACATGTGACATCCTTCTTCAACAATTTCTCCATAGGCGCGATGATCTGGGCATAGCCCTTAATAAACTTTCTGTAATATCTCGTATGTCCCAGGGTAGCATGTAACTGCTTCACACTCTGCGGCGCTTCCAATTTTAGTATGACCGTGATCTTTGTGGGGTCTACCATCAGTCCCTGTCTGCAAACCACGTGCCCCAACAAATTCCCAAAAGGAACACAAAACAAACACTTCTTGAGATTGAGCACGATTTGGTATCTTCGACAGGTATCCAGCATCAGGCGCAAGCTTGCTACATGGTGCTTAACCAGCCCAAATATAGTCCAATCATCAAAATATACCTTCAGGAACTTATGAATAAATTCCTTGAATGCAGCAAAAACTAGACGCGAGAAGATCGTAGGCGCATTCTTTAATCCAAACGGCATTACAGTGTACTGAAAGAAACCCCACTTAGTTGCGAAGGTTGTCTTGCTCCTATGCTCCAGTGAAATTTTGATCTAGTGGTAGCTAGAGAACCCATCAATGAAGGAATATGCTTCCCGGCCACCTACATTATCCAACACTTCATCAGTGAACAGAGTCAGGAAAGGATCATGCATGCAAGCATCATTCAACTTTCTAAGATCCATGCATATCCTTACTTCATTCTTCTAATTTTTTTCTAGTACCACCATTGGACTTAACCAGTTAGATTCTTCCATAGGCTCAATGATGCCTGCCATGAGCATCTTGTCTAGCTCTAAGCGGACCTTCTCCTTATATTTCAGATTAAGATGGTAAGGTCTTTGCTTAACCAGCTTCGCATCAGGCTTCAATGTAATCTTCATCATTCCTCGGTCCCCGATTATCCCCTTCAGATCTGTGAACTTGGTAGGGAATAAATCTTGGTATTCGCGAAGCAATGCAATGACCTTATCCACCATCACATCGTCCTAGTAGTCTCCAATCTTCATGAATTTGGGTTCTGCCTCTGTACCAATGTTTACTTGTTTTGTTTTCAACGGTGCGGTTATATTAGTGTTCTTAATACACAGTCCTTGAACCTCACAATAACCTTCTATTTCTAGAATGTTAATCTTCCATGGATCCTCATCTTCTTCAGCAGTTACATTATAACATTCTGGTGCGTGACTCAGCTGAGACACCCATTCAGGTTGAATCAGGTCTAAAGGATCCTGCGGTATCCTACATATTGTTGCTTTCACTTCTTGTAGCGCTTCATTAATAATGTCAAACCCATCCTCAAAATTGAATGTCATCATGAATCCCTCACGCAGAATATCGCATTTTCATGTCCCATGGCAGAGCTCAGTTTCTACATAGAAGTTCATCGAGATGATATCCAGGTTGTGGCAGAACAAGTGCACCCATTCAGGTTGGGCTTTTCTCCATAAGCTTGGGTCCATTTAGCCAAATGTGCATGCGGATCATCCTGCCCATTATACTTATCTATCATTCGCATCTTTGGCTTCCCAAAGTGAGTTCTCATCATTCACCTACATTCGCGCCAAGCATCAAAGCTTCCCTTGTGCGTACCCCACCATATTATGGGCGTAGCGCGCAGTGCCCAGTCCAATGCCTGGAAGCGCTGCTTTTCTGGTACCTACCTTTCAAATGCATCCAATAAGATGTCTACCTCATTCAAACCATCATAAGTAGGCATATTTCTACCTCTGAGGACAAACAAGGCAACGATCAGGTCATCATGATGCAGTTCAGCATAATCACTTCATGTAACTGGTTCTGCCAGTGCTCTAACTCTTCATCGTAGTCCGAAGTGCAGGAACTCTTGCGATCCCAAGTAATCCATCCATCCGCGGTGGGATTCACCCAATATTGATCTCACGCCGTTATCTTATAGATACAATACAAATCGTCATCACTCTCATAATCGCAGACTGGTTCTGTATAGCGCGATCCCTCAACAGGATCTAGAGGTACTATTACGCGTTTGATTTCTTCTCAAAGATCATATTTCGCTTCTTCAGACTGATTACCCTATTCATATCAGTAGCCTAATCAATTCCTAGGAGCGCGAGATAGGGATTGCTGTCATCCACTATTTGTAGTACTTCAAAATCAGCCAGCGCGCTCGCTCCCTCAATATCCACGGTCACCCCGTGTAGCCGCCCCATGGGGATGATCTTCTCTTGATTTTCCATCCTTAGCTGAATCGGAGACCATTGTAGCACAAGTCTCCCCATTAGTTCCCAAGTCTGCTTCGGTAGGACGTTCGTGTCTGACCCTAGGTCCAAAATAACCTGATCCATATCATACTCTCCTATCTGTGCGGTCAGTCTCATCTCCTATCCTGTCCTTGTTTTATGCTTACCAACCTTTCGTACTATACGTGGCTCACCTAACGCCGTTCCAGCACATCTATTGATAAGCTCTTGTAACCCTTTCGTAGCCTTACTATCATGAAGCAACTTCATACAGGTCTCCAGGAAAGTTGTGAGCATAGAGGGGTTCATTTCTTGCTCAGGCTTATCCCCACTTCATGAGGTGGAGGCCTTAGCGAAGATCTTTTTAGCGTCCATGAAGGTTTCACGTGCATGCTCCAAATCAAACTCAACCTCTTTTTCTAGAGCTTTGCGAACCCATGTACTATCTTCTGGATGTTTCCCCTTGTCATCTCTTGTCGCAATTCCACTTCTGATCTCTATATTTACATTTTGATCCTCTTTGCACGGCTCATACCTCATCATTTGTAGGTTCTAAGCCGGCAGAGGTGGTAGCGCCATTTTATCACGTATCCTAGCCATCAACATAGGACAATATTCCGTTTCATGATCAAACAACGTGCAATACTTTCACGACAGACGTGTTGGATTAGTGCAATCACGGGCATAGTGTCCTGGTCCTTTGAAATTGTAGCAAATCAATTGTCCTCGACCTCTACCAGGTCCTCCTCCACCTCGACCTCTTCCGCGCCCTTGAAATCCTGTCCGCACCATCCCTGCACTCTGATCAAGGGACTGCATTTCGGCCTGAACCCTATAGGTGGGAGTTCTATCCATCATCAATTCATAGCTCCTACAAGTACACTCATCATGCCCTATTGACCTACAAAAGTTGTAGAATAGCTGTTGTGATGTCTGTACAAACCTCTGTAGCAAGTGATAGTCATCCATGGCATGTTTATTGGCTACCTGACAGATAGCACACCATAACGTAGGCCTCGTGCCAGGTCTTGCTTGAGCTTTTGGCCTAAAAGGCATTGATCCCCCTCTTGCAATATATTTCACAAAGATTGGGAAATGGCCCTTATCATGTCCTCGACTCTTGCATTTCAAGCACCATACCTCCTTGTGTACCTCTGGTCGAACCATCCTGTCCTGTTTCAGAATTTGCATCTCAAGGCATAGATTCTTCAACTGCACATGGATTTGGTGAACCCCCAGGTTTGGATCTTGCATCAGATTCTCATGTAGTCTCATGGAAATATCCAAAGCCTCTGCTTGAGTTGTTATCTTCTGCTGTGATAATGCAACCCTTAAGTGTGGCAGGAGCGAAGAAAAAAACCACTCGCGATGTTTTCTATCCGTTAGGTTCATGTTGGCTTCATAGATTGCACATTTCAACCTCTGATCTAGTTCCCAAGGCATCTTGCCTGGTTGTATAGAGATTTCTTTGAATCTCACAATTGACTTCGCCTCAAATTTAGGCCTACTGAATTATTTATTTAGTGTTGTTTGGATGTCTGCCACTCCAGCATTCAGGTTATCATTAGAGTACTTAATATACTAGGTTAGCGAACGATCTTATAGAGCACTAACTAGTGTCGCCTTCTTTATATGATCATTTGTAACACCTTGAACTTCCCATACAACCCTTACAATAAACCAGAATTGGTTCGGGTCCTCATTTCCCAAGCCTTTGAACAAAGGCATCTTCAATGTATTTTCCATACTGAACTGTGGTGGAGGTGGAGGTGGTACAGGTGAAGTTGGAGGCAATGGTGGTGAAGTTGGAGGTGGTGTGGGTGGAGGTTGTATTCGTGAAAATCCTTGTCTTATTAACTGAATAACACTTTATGGAGAAACCTTCGCTATCTCTTCTTTGTCACCTCGCAGAGGTGAAATTAATGGGCTATACTCCGGACCCTTTTTTCCTTCATTCCTGTAAGTTTTTCTGCTTTGCGTAGTTCCAAACATCAAGGTAGTTGCATAACCCATTTTTCACACAATATCATTTTAATCCAGGTATTCAAAGATTTTAGGTACTTACCTCGCGGTCCATTGAAAAAGCATCGCTCCACCTCACTGTAGCTAACTGAGGTGTCGACTGCGAATTCAGTCACAAATCCTCCTATGACACGATTAAGCCAATTATTGACAGCGTGGATGATCTTATCGTCTAATGCTTCCAACCTTCGCACTAGCTCTAGGGTCCACACAATAGGACCATCAAGTTTCCACCTTCCTTGGCTATCTGCTAGCTTTGCGATCCACTAGGTATCTGTATACAAGTATCTATCCAACCATTGTTCCTTTACCAGTCATGGGTTTCTGTTCTCCAACACCGCAAATTCGTGGATCTTCCTATCTAACCAGTCTCCGATCTCCTTCTTAGTTGGATTCCAGTGATACAACATCACACATCCCTTATGCAGATCCCAGTCCCAGGTATGGAACCATTTGTTGGCTTGAGGGGGCTTGACCCAGATTCAACATTAATTAGCCAAAAAAATCCCTACACTTATGTTTTACAGATTTCTATGGTGTGGTTTTTGAGGTTCAGTATTCGGATATTCCACAATTTTCATTTTTGCATTGTCTATGTTTCGAGTCTAGAACAAGACTCATCCTCAGGACTGATTTACAAAGAAGTGAAGTGTTGGAAATTAGCAGAAACTAGATCTCTCTTCTTCAACCCAGTGAATAGAAAGCCCCCTTGTTTCCATTAACCTCTGTCATTCACATCCCCTTCTCCTTAAACCTTGCAGCTCTTGTTTTATCTTCATCTTCTTATAACAAATACTTCACCCTTCATTAAATCAACCATTATTTAAATCATTGTTAACATTAGTACAACATACCCTTACATATAACAACTAAAAATGGATTCATTTATTACCTTAGATAACTAACCATTAAAAATAAAACAATTGAATCTTAAATCTATTTAAATAATATAATAAATTATGAGCATAATCAAAACAAATTGATAAGAAACTAATTGTAATATTATCTCAAATAAATTAATTTTATAAAACAAACCATTATTTAAATCATATTTAACATTAATACAACATACCCTTACATCTACCAACTAAAAATTGATTCATTTAATACATTAGATAACCGACCATTAAAATAAAAACTTAAACCTATTTAAGTAATATAATAATCATAGTCATAACAAATTAAAAATAAACTAATTATAATATTATTTCAAATAAATTAATTTTATAAAACAAACCAAAAAAGTAACACTAGCATAAGTTATAGACTTCAATAACATGAATATTAGAAACATAGGATATAATAGGATAAGACATCAACGCAACATCATCAAACTTATTAAATAATTAAAATAAAATACAATAAATAATTAAAATTGAATTGAACTAGTCGGCTCTCCTAAAATAATTCCTTAAAAAACATATTTATAACCAACACTTCACTTCTTTGTAAATCAGTCCCGAGGATGAGTCTTATTCTAGACTCGAACGTAGACAATGCAAAAATGAAAACTGTGGAATATATGAATACTGAACCTCAAAAATCACACCACAAAAATCTGCAAAACATAATTGTTACCCTGTACGGAGGGGAAACTTGGAAATAGATTCGTGATCTCAAAAACATAAGGGTCAAAATACAAAGAAGGGAATCAGATCTAGCCTTCCTGAAGGAGTGTCACAATTCCAAGCTAACTCCATCCTTTGCCTGCATAAAACACAGATTAGATAATCAACAAAACCATAAAGCTTTTAAACATCTCAGTAAAACAATAATCTGCCTAGAAATTCGTAGGACCAGATTTTCTTTAGCCAAACTATCGGCGTTAGCACTTAGAACACAATTAAAACTAGCATCAAACATTCATGGAGACCTATGGACAATTATTGATGCATTGGCAGCACTCAAAGCTGGCAAGGAAGGACACACAGCTTGCACGAGACACAAGAGAAAACCGGAAAACCTGGCAGGTAAATGCAGTCTGGATGAGCAATATGTACATAGGTACCATAAAGGAACAAATGCGTTGTCCCAGGATACACCAAACAATGTAGAGACATTGCACACAGGTTTCACTGGGCATGCAAGGAATATGACAAGCATTGAAATGAGCATGCTACTCAATGCAAAGCCCAACGCAGATGAAACAAAGATACAAAGCAACCCCAAAAGACTGTTGCCAAAACTCAACTCAAAACTGGAAAATCTGGCAGGTAAACACAATCTGGATGAGGTACGTAGGTAACATGAAGGAAACGATGCGCTATCCCAGGATACACCTAACAACACAGAGACATTGCACGCAGGTTTCACTAGGCACGCAGGGAATACAACCAGCATTGAAAATCCAATGAGTATGCTGCTCAACGCAAAGCCCAACGTAGATGAAATGAATATACAACGCACCCCCAAAAGGCTTCTGCCAAAACTCGACTCAGAATGTGAAGAGAAGGGAATACAACGCATCCCTAGAAATAAAAACAGGCTGTTGCAAAAACCCAACGCGGAATGGGAAGCAACTGGGTTACAGCGCAACCCTAAAAGCCAGAATGACGGGCCACTTGCAAACACAGAAAAATCAATGCTCAATAAGAAAGCTATGTCCGAAGCTAGGGATCCACAGTCAAACATAAAATTGAAAAACTCCAATAGGTATGAGTTGCCTAACAATAATAATTTAAATAAAAATAAAAATAAAAATAACAAGGAAGCAATAAATAATGAAACTAATGTATTAACTAACTTAGATCCCATTCCAGTTAAGAACAACAACATAATATGCAACAAAACCATGAACTTAGATAATGAAAACACTAATGAAATGAATAAAATAAGATATAGTAAAAAAATAAAAAAGTAGATAATAACATAATAAAACCTAATATTATAAAAAGAAACCTAGAAGGGAATAACGACAATAAAACAATGGAAACCCATCACTCTATTTACCAAAAAGTCATTAATATTTCAGCTTATGAATTGAAAAATGATGAAATAGAAGTCCTCAACGAAGGACTCAATTTTTCCCTAGCCCCCAATAGAATCCTGAAAGAAGAAATTATATGCAGTCTTGAAGAAGGAATAAAAACTCTTAACAATACATATAAAGAACTTATTAGACAAGAATGTGCCGTAATTCTAAGGACAACTAGACCACCTAGGAGCAATCTAAACCAAGAACAACTTAAAGCCGTAAAGAGCCAAAGAGAGAATAAGGACATTGTCATTCTAAAGGTAGATAAGGGAGGCACCACAGTGGTAATGGATCAGGAAGAATACATAAACAAAATAAAGGACCACTTGTATAACAGTGGTAGTTATAGGAAACTTGAGAAAAACCCTATCTCAAGAATCACAAGACTTGTCAAGAAAGCTATCAAATAATCTAACCTTAAAGAAACGCCTCACCCCTGATAGTGAAATTACCCCTCGTATCTATGGAGCACCCAAAATACATAAAACCGATGTCCCCCTTAGACCCATAGTCAATACTATCGGAGCACCTACTTATGAATTAGCTAAGTATGTCACAAGCACTCTAGCACCTATAGTAGGTAAAACCAACGCTTACACCAAAGACTCCAACCAATATGTTGAGTTCATAAAAAATGCTAAACTAGATGCGGGTGATAAAATTGTTAGCTTTGACGTTGTTCAACACTTCACCAAGATTCCCTTAGATGAAGCTATCCAAGTGGTTAAAGAAGTAGCGGACCCTCAAACTTCCAAATTAGTAGAAATCTGTTTATGCTTCACCTTCTTCATCTTCCAAGGGGAAATCTTTGAGCAAACCTCAAGAGTGGCTATGGGATCACCTCTTTCTCCTATTGTGGCCAATCTCTTTACGGAAAAATTTGGAAAGAAGGCTCTTGACACATTCCCATTAAAACCTAATTTCTGGATTAGGTTTGTGGACGACACTAGTGTAAATTGGGCGCATGGGGAAGTAGAGCTTAAAAACTTATTAAACCATCTCAATAGCATGTCGGATGACATCAAATTTACAATGGAGGTTGAAGAGAATGATTGCATTGCATTCCTAGACATCCTCCTTATAAGAAATAAGGATGGTTCCCTAGGACACAAAGTGTTTAGGAAAAAGGTGCATACTGATAACTATCTTCATGTAGATTCACATCACCATCTTGCTCAAAAAATGGGAGTCCTTAAAACAATCTTCACTAGAGCCTGTAGGATATCAGATGAGATACACACTGAAGAGGAGATTACTTATTTAAAGAAAATATTTACAAACCTAGGATACAATAAAAAACACATATTCAAAGCCATCTGAAAAGCCAGATCTGGAAGCAAGAAAGATCTATCTAATAACCCTCAAACTGCTAATGCCTTACTTCCATATATTCAAGGTGTCACTGACAAGCTAGCCAAATTTCTCATAAGGAAAGATATTAAAACCTCATTTAAACCCATGACAACCATCTAGCAAAAAGGTGTGCACATGGTCAACTGCTCTTGCAGAGAACACTATATAGGTGAAACAGGTAGGTCGGTAAAAATTAGGCTCAAAGAGCATGGTGCTGACATACGTAATGAGAGAACTCGTTCCTCAGCCTTAGATGAGCATGCATGCAAGACAAACCACCACATATACCTCGAAGACACAAAGATCATTGCCAACGAGAAACATTATTTTAAACGCAAGGTCTAGGAGGCAATTGAAATCATCAAACATCCTCATAACCTCAATAGGGATGGAGGCCTGGAAATTAGTAGAAACTAGATCTCTCTTCTTCAACCCAGTGAATAGAAAGCTCCCTTGTTTCCATTAACCTCTGTCATTCACATCCCCGTAGCTCTCATTTTATCTTCATCTTCTTATAACAAATACTTCACCCTTCATTAAATCAACCATTATTTAAATCATTGTTAACATTAGTACAACATACCCTTACATATAACAACTAAAAATGGATTTATTTATTACCTTAGATAACTAGCCATTAAAAATAAAACAATTGAATGTTCAACCTATTTAAATAATATAATAAATTATGAGCATAATCAAAACAAATTAATAAGAAACTAATCGTAATATTATCTCAAATAACTTAATTTTATAAAACAAACCATTATTTAAATCATATTTAACATTAATACAACATACCCTTACATATAACAACTAAAAATGGATTCATTTAATACCTTAGATAGCTGACCATTAAAATAAAACAATTTAATCTTAAACCTATTTAAATAATATAATAAACATAGTCATAACAAATTAATAATAAACTGATTATAATATTATTTCAAATAAATTAATTTTATAAAACAAACCAAAAAAGTAACACAAGCATAAGTTATAGACTTTAATAACATGACTATTAGAAACATAGGATATAATAGGATAAGACATCAATGCAACATCATCAAACTTATTAAATA
Source organism: Pinus taeda (assembly GCA_000404065.3). Classification (NCBI taxonomy): domain Eukaryota; kingdom Viridiplantae; phylum Streptophyta; class Pinopsida; order Pinales; family Pinaceae; genus Pinus; species Pinus taeda. Next base: position 87,224 of record APFE030272055.1, read on the forward strand.
ATTAAAATAAAATACAATAAATAATTAAAATTGAATTAAACTAGTCGGCTCTCCTAAAAAAATTCCTTAAAAAACATATTTATAACCAATACTTCACTTCTTTGTAAATCAACCCTGAGGATGAGTCTTGTTCTAGACTCGAAACGTAGACAATGCAAAAATGAAAACTGTGGAATATCTGAATATTGAACCTCAAATCCCTACACTACTGGCCCTTTTGGCATCAACCCACGGAGCGCGGACCGAGGTCTCACCCGAAGAAGTATGGGGGGATGTTGGAACCAAGTTTCTGCACCCTGAGATGGTTGTGATGTTGTTTGATTCCCTCCATCCCTGCCTTTGCATACGTCGCTTCGCTCTAGGGCTTTCAAGACGAGCCCCTTATTCTATCCTTTAATACCTTCGTGAAAGGGTACGATTGCCCTTCACGCAGCCCTAGCCTCCTGCTCAGGTGCTTTCGCGCTATTATGACAACATTCCATGTAGATTCCCCAATTAATCTAAGTGACTTTCTTATCTTATCAAACAATTATAGTTAACACCGCGTAAATAGATATTCGTAATTGCGTTCAATTATTCAATGTAATTACATTCATTCGCGCATCATATAAGCATAATAAAGGAAATTCATACATAACATATCAAGATGCAATAACAGAACAAAAACACATGTATTGAATAATATCTTTCTTTATTAATATCTTCCAAGTGTTTACAACTTTGTCCACCCTGCACACATAGCTGCAAGGGTCTGCGCACTCAGCTGCAGACTTATACCCTAGGCATCTGCGCACTCAGCTGTAGAGCCTCTACCTATGCTACAACCCAAGACTTAGATTCCTTACTTCAGAGCTACAACTCTCTTACATGTTGTGTCTCTAAAACTACTTAGAGATTAGCTCTTTTTATACAACCCCATGGTTCGCAGACCATGGGTAGATCTCTTACAGCCGACTTTACTTTACAAAACTAAGGGTGGACTACCCTTTATGACACATAATACCTTCGCACTCCGCGACCACAAAATGTAGAATATTTACATTTTTATTACAAAATTTGACTCAAACATGGGTTTTTAGCCCCAAAACTACCCTTGGGGGATCCCGCTCCCAACACATAGGTGGACCCCGGTTCATCTCTGTTACTGACTTCGAGATGAAAATTTTAAACCTTACAATCGTTTAGCCAGAGATCAGAGAGAATCGACATATGTTCGGATATAGGACCTCTTCACTGCCCATCAAATCGGGAAGAGTGGCAGATATGGATGTCATGAACCTACATCGACATGCAGGAGAAATTGTGGCCCAAATATTACTCGATTCCATTACTGGGATGAGAAATATGCAAGCGATGTTTGAGAAGGTGTCTGAGCAATTACAAGTGGCGCACATGGCATTGAAAACAAAAACTAATTGAATAAAGGAGATAGAAGATATAATCGTTCAGAAATCAGGCCAACTCAAAGATACGGGGCCTATTAAGAAGTTGATGGAGGAGAAAGAAAAGGATATCAAAGCCCTTCAATTGATCCTTAAGATCCCTGATCATGATCCTCACGTCCTGATTCAGGCTTTCGAAAGGAAGGAAGAATTTGAATTTCACCTCCAGGAAATGGAAGTGGCATTACAACTTAAAGGGAAAGAACGACATGATGGTCTCTAATGGATGGAGCTTTTGACAACAAAATATCATGAAAAAGAGGAACGTTGTCTAAAAATTTTGGCAGAATACAAGGCTTCGATTGATCAAGCTATACATTTTCCCCAAATGTTAGAGGCTAAAAATCCTAAACTGTTACACGTCAAAATAAATCAGATGGAGTAAGAGCTAAACTTGGCCAATGCAGAGAAAGAAAGAGTTGAGCATAGGATGAAGAGCCTGGTAGGCCGAAATAATGAGGAAATCAAGAAAATCCAAGGTGCCTTAAAGAATGAGCATGGCGAAGTAAAGTCACTCCGGGAAGCACTTAGAATTCCTGTACTGGGAAGACAAGTATTAGTGCAAGCCAAAGAGGAGATATGGAGGGAGATATCATAGAAAATCACCACGGTTAAAGCCTATGTAGAGATCCTTTCAAATTGCGAGAAGGGCATAATGAAAAATGCAAACATAGAGGCAAAAATCATTGTTGTAGCCCTTGATGAAAGATTGAAGGATGTCGACTCCATCATTGACCTTGTAAATACATTAGAGTATGACACTTTGGCAAGAGAAAATTTGCCTTCTAGAGATGAATGTATCATTTTCCTCTTCATGCTAAGAGAGAAACATACATCTATGTAAGTAATGCTAGGTGAAGAGGCAATATTCTCATATATAGTTTTCAACGGTCTCTGCACGGATTTTACCATCCTAGACGGAATCGATAAGGTTATACAAAAACTTCCGACTACGTGATACGAGATCAGATCTCGACTGATAGTGGCAATTTCTAAGTATAAGAAGGTGCCCTGGTTGTCTACTCTGGAATGGGACAAATTCAATAAGTTGAGGAGTCACTTTAAATGACATATTATGCTAGATTAGGTCTCTTCCACGTCACAAGCTGTCCACCTAGTGCAACCGATGCAGTCTGTGATAGAGCAACCAGATGATTGGGACGAGATCCCTTTGATTACCACGCAAGCGCCAACTATCAGGATGTGTGGAGCTCATTCATTTTCCCCTACAGGCTCAATGAAAAAAGTCAAATCATAAAATTTGCAAAGGCACTACAAAAAATAATCATTCCATTCAAAAAAAAAATAAATAAATTTAATTTGAAGATTGAATCAATTATATTTTAGACAATTTCCAAAATATTTACTTTTTAAACTATTATTTAAAACCCTGTTTCCCATCATTGGGGGGTTGTTGGCAGAAGTGCAAATTTTCTATTTTTTTTTAACTGCCTCTACATGTTACACAATTTTTGGTTACATCTCTAAATCGATCCTTATGTTTCGAAGAAGATTTGTTTGTTTATTTATTGTTATCTCCTGATTTCCATTGCAGAAACTAAATAAGAGGTTTGTCCTCATTTAGAAGTTCATACATTTGATTATGGTGTTCCAATATGTATGCTATTGAATGTAGGATTAAATGATTAATGCTTGATTGTCATTAATTTATAACTTGTCTTTAACTTAGCTATGACCAGTGTTCTATATTAGCTATTACAAACATCTTATGTTGTGATATTTTGTTCTGTGTAATAGTGCCTATGTTTCAGAAAATATAAAGTTTTACTTTGTCATTGTAGGTTCCAGTTTCAATATTTACTATTGAATGTGTCAATCTACAAAGGTTTTAAAGAAGAATATTAAGAATGTATGTACTTGTTATATACATCTTATTTAATACTGAAATGACTGATATCTTTTAGTTTTTGTTTTACTTTTACTTTTTATTGTTTTTATTTTCTTTCTTTTAACTCTCCACTTATTCTTTTCTCATTTAGGTATTAGCTTCATCGTATCACTAGGATCGTACTTTCGAGATTGTTATTGAATTAAACGGTTATTATTCATTTCTGTTGATGCCATGATTTACTACAATGAACAATTATCTATATTTAACCTTATATTATTTGCTTATTGAAAACCAAATAACTGATTATCAGGGTTACCCCCTGTGGTGCATAGGAGGTCAGTCATAACACCTAGAGTAGGAGGACTCCTTAGTCCTCAGTGAATTTTTATTCACTTCGTTCATATCTGGGGAAGATTTCAGTACCAACACAACCACTACAACCACTACAACCACTGCAACGTTGATGGCCATACAAAGGAGAAGTGTTAGAATTTGCATCTAGATATAAACTCGAAGAACAAGAAGAAGAATATCATGGCCACTGATTCGAGCAACCAAGTTGAAATAAAATGGTCGTGGATGAGAAGATCATTTGTACATCAGTGCAGAAGGAGGTGAATTTGAGTAGCCTTTAGAAACAGGAAGAGAAAGAAATGACCAAACTCTTCCATATAAAGATACACGTCAAGAAGACAAAGATTGATGCTTTGTTTGACTCAAGATCACAGGCGAATATCATTGTAGCAGAGCTGGTCAAGAAGTTGGGGTTGTAAGTTCGTGACCATCCAAACCCATATCCACTAGATGGGTAAATAAGGATGCAAAGATGAAGGTAACAAAACAATGCAAAATTAGATTTTCCACCAGTGCTAATTTTATTAATGAAGTAGATCTGGATGTGGTTCCCCTTGATGTATATGGATTAGTGTTTGAGAGTCCATACATGTACATGCGTGATGCAATATTCATGACGATATCTAACTAGTACCGATCATCAAGGATGGAAAATCGTTCATCATTAATGCACACAAAGGCAAGTCAAAAATTTCACTGATAAGTGCCAACCAAGCCAAGAAATTGATCAGTTCCAGCAAGAAGTATATTTTATTGTTTTTAAGAGAAATTTAGTTTGAAGAGGAGTCAATATGTTCCAAATGTAAAATGGCATCCACCCATGGTATTTATCCACCCATGGAATTCACCCATGGTATTGTAAGTGGCATCCTCCCATGGTATTCATTTAACCATGGAATTCACTCATAGTATTGTAAGTGACATCCACCAATGGTATTAATTCACCCATGGCCTAGAGGATCACAGACAACTTGGAAAACAAAACAAAAAATCGGAGTCCATATGAGGGAGATATCGCTGCTTTAAAATTAATTGTGTTGTGGAAATTTTTTTGATGACAATTCATGGACAACGACTCTCCTATCATTTTTTGAATATTTTGTGTAGAATTTCAGAAAAATGATTGAGAATCTAAGCTTCTCTTGAAAAATCACCTAATTCCAAAAAAAATTGGTCAAATTAGAGTTCGGATGAGGGAGATCTCGCTGATTTAAAATCAACTATTTTTTTAGAACTTTTGTGACGGCGGGACAATTCCAACACGAATCTGAGTTTCCAACGTGTCCAAATAGGGATTTCAATGACATGGAAAGATGAAGAATGGTCATTATATTTCCAAAAATAGTTTATAATACTTTTTCTTATTTATATTGATCGAGTTATGCCCATTTTAAATTAGTTTTTATATCTAAAGCAACATTCAGAGCGGGTTCCCTTTGGAGACGTGCCCTCTCACCCCACTTTAGTAGGCACCTACTTCACACATTCATCACTTTCATCATATCAGCATCCAGGGTTCATTAGATATGTTCCCTCCCACCCCAGGTTATGTAGGCACCTGCTACTTCATCAACAATCAACGTCACGATTATGGGTCAACTGTAAAAAATCCTTGTCATTGAAGTCCATTTGCTAGGCCACACCTTGTTAGTATCACAGTTGGTCACAATAATTAAAACATATTTTTATCCTCGGATCTTTATTTGTCATGATTATGGGTCATCCACAAACCCACACTTCATCGAATTCCATTTTCTCGGCTGCACACTGTCAGTATCACAGTTGGTCACAAGAATTACAGGGCATCTCTATCCTCAGATCTTCATTCATCATGGTTATGTGTTAACCAAACAAAACCATTCTCTTCAGTGGCTCCTTATATTCAACATAGGCTTCTCAGGAGGGAATTTCACGCAACAAGGACCATTGCTTCTTAAGGAGGGAGGAATGATCTGAGCGGAAAATGACATCCACCCATGGTATTTATCCACCCATGGTATTATAAGTGGCATCCATACATGGTATTCATTCACCCATGGAATTTACCCATAGTATTGTAAGTGACATCCACCCATGGTATTCATTCACCCATGGTATTTACCCGCCCATGAAATTTACTTGTGGTATTGTAACAAACAAAGGTTATAAGTAACAAGTCGCATTTTGTAAAAGGACATATTGTCTACCACAATGCAACCTTTACAATTATTATCTATTTAAAAAAAAAGATTCTTTTTGGTTTTGTTATTGTGTTTTCTCCTCTTTTCTTCTAGCATTTCAATTTTTTAGATCTTGGGGGCCTCCCCCCCAAGATCTGGATCACAATAAGAGGCAAGGCATCCCTGGAGGGGTGTATTAAGAAATAGAAACAACAATTGGAGGAATTGTTACAATCATATAAGGATGTGTTCCGAGAGCCTAAGGGTTACCACCTAGGAGATAAGTGGAGCATGAGATCCAGCTATTGCTAGACTCCCCATTGCCAAATATTTGGTTGTACATACAATCTGTTATAGAAGCAAGTGAGGTGAAGAAATAGTTATAGCAGCTATTAGAACAGGGTGTCATTCGATCGAGTACATCACCATGCGAGTCACCCATCATCGTTGTGCCAAAGAATTATGGGACTTGGTAGATGTGTATAGATTACATGGGGTTGAATAAAATCACACTCAAGAATAGATCACCCCTGCCCAAGATAGACAATATGCTAGATCAGTTGCAACAATCAAATTATTTCACCAAGCTAGACTTGAAGTCTAGATGTCACCAAGTTTGAGTCAAATAAGAATATACATGGAAGACTGCCTTCAAAACTAGGCAAGGTTTGTATGAGTGGTTAGTTATGCCATTTGCCCTATGTAATGAACCAACTACATTTATAAGATTAATGAATGATATAATGCACCCTTTTATAGATTCATTTGTTATTGTCCATATGGATGATATACTAGTATATAGTGCTACCTGGGAGGAGCATATTTCACATTTGACGAAGGTGAGGGAAATGTTGAAGAATCACCAACTGCTATAAAATCTCAAGAAGTGTGAATTTGTGAAGGAATCTTTGGTATATTTGGGGTATGTGATTGGTGGAGGAGAGCTTAAGATAGATCCTTCCAAGATGGAGGCCATCACGAAATGGTCAATGCTTACTAATATTTCTGAGGTCAGGAGTTTCATTGGAGTGACACAGTACTTGAGGAAATTCATAGCCTCATTTTCAGTGGTAGTAACATCACTCCACGCCATAATGACAAGTGGCAAGAGTTTCCAGTAGGGAAAAGGTCAGTAGAAGGATTTTGAGGAGCTAAAGAAGAAGAATAGTCAAGCAACAGTTTTGGCATTACCAAACTTGCAACGACCATGGTGATAGATACATGTGGGTATGCTATGGGAGTTGTCTGGATGCAAGGAGGAAGGCCTTTTTGCTACCATTATGAAATATTTCATGGGGCAGTTCTTAACTATCCTACCTATGATAAGGAGCTCTATGGCATCGTGCAAGTTGTGAAGAAGTGGAAGCACTATCTGATGGGAAAGTAGATAGTAATCCACATAGATCACTAATCGTTACAATACTTGCAAGCCCAAAGTAAGCTACAATAGACTAGACATTACAAGTGGATGGGGTTTTTACAGCAGTGTCATTTGGTGATCAAGTATAAGAAGGGAAACACAAACAAGTTGGAGGATATGCTTTCAAGGCCACCCACATCAAATATTATAGCTTTGGGGAATCTTATGCACTTGGACCCATTCACCCATGATGCATACAAAGAGGCATATTCAGAAGATGAGGACTTCAAGGAGGTGTATCAGCAGTTCCAGAGTCAATCATGTGCATGATGGCGATAACATCGTTGACTAACATCTCTAGGATGGGTTATTTTATAGGTTGGATAAGATATGTGTTGCTAAAGATGAGAGTTTATAGCTGATTAGAGAGGCTCACACCTCCAAGGTTGTAGGGCACTTTGGTGTAGGGAATATTGTGGCTAAATTGCAAAGGTATGTGCATTGGCCCAAGATGCAAGAGCATATAGCTAGGTTCATAAGAGGATGCATGCTTTGTTGTACTAACAAGCCTAGTAATAGGAAACAAGGTCTATATCACCCCTTACCTGTACCTAATCATCCTTGGGAAAGCATTTCCATGGACTCTGTGGGAGGTTTATCGACAATCAGTGAGGGACATGACTACCTGTTCGTGGTAGTTGACAGGTTCAACAAGATGTGTGTTCTGATGCCCTGTAAAAAGACCATCAACAAACAAGAAAAAACAAACTTGTTCTTTGGACATGTTTGGTTGCACTATGGGATACCAAGGAGCATCATTTCAGACAAGGACACAAGGTTTATTAGTGCATTCTGGACTACATTGTGGGAGAAGATGGACACAAAGTTGAAGAGATCTACAACATTCCATCCACAGACAGATGGGTAGATAGAAGTAGTCAACAAGACTTTGGTGCAATTTTTGAGGGGAAACAACCAAAAGCATTCGAAGACCTGGGATGAAAATTATCTATATATATATATCATATATATATAATAAATATATATTATATATATTTATATATATACATATACATAAATATATAATTATATGTACAACATTCTTATAACAAAGTTGTCCACACTTTTATAGGAAATTCCCCATTTGAGACTTGTTTTGGATATTTTCCACCTTCACCTTTGGACATTACACATGGGAAACAAGGAGGAGTGAGGGAAGATCTTACAGGAGATACTTTGAGGGTTGAAAATTTTATAGAAAAGATTAGGCATATCCATCTACAGGTACAAGGAACATTGCAAAAGTCATAGGAGAAGTATAAGGTCGAGCATGATCAACACAGAACAAAGAAATCATTCAAGGTGGGAGATAGAGTATGGATACAGTTGTAAAAGGAGAGGTTGCATGGGTTTGGTAAGAAAATCAAGGCTCTAAGGTATGCTCCCTTTGAGATACTGGAAAAGGTGGGTGATAATTCCTATCAACTAATTTTACCACCATATATGTGTATTTATTCAATTGTGAATGTAGAGAATTTGAAACTCTATTAGCCTTCCATGCTAGATCATGAAGAGGAACAAATCCTACCTTCTGTGGAGGATTTGGCACCAGACGCTCAGGCACAGTTGACAAAAGATATAGTTTTGTAGAAAATGTCTATAACTACAATATAGGGGCAAGATGACCTTTTGAAGATTGGGTTTAAGGGACAACTTCTAGGCAAAGCTAAATGGTACACCAGAGAGAAGGTGGAGGAAAATTTTCCTTGCCTCATTCAGTAAAATATTTTGGGGACAAAAATCCTCCCAAAATGGGGAGGTGTGATCTGAATTGGATCATTATATTGTTTTTCATCCATCTCGATGCATTTGGAGTGGAAAAATTGGAGAAATTAGCTCACGAGACCATTTTTACTAGCAGGACCCAGTTTGGTGAAACATGGTTTGAAACCTTCTAGGAGCGTTTTGAGGCATCAAATGACATTTTTTTGGGGGTAAAAATTTGGTTCTTTAATATAACACCTTTTCATGCTATTATACACAGATGCTTTTCCAATGGTGGAAGAAGCATGTTAATCGGAGTCCATATGCAAAAGTTATGCCACTCAGATTTCGACCTTCCTGTTTTCACACCTATAGTTCGGGAGGATGCCACGTCAGCCTCCATTATTTATGCAAAATGGGATAGCCACATGTTTGTGATGTAAAATAATCTAGAAGAGTATATTTTGTAACTCTAGTTAATATTTGATGTAGTCAAACTTAACCACTAGTAGCCTATCAACTTGTGCTATAACCAGACCACTAGGAGGAAGAGACATTCCATTCTTTCGAGAGCATTTTGTTCCATAGGTGAAAAAATATAGCCAGGAGAGATAGGAGGTTGAGAACATAGAGAGGATCTATGCACTATGGGGCAGGTGGGGGAGGCTGAGG
>APFE030272055.1:101792-131114 GCA_000404065.3 Pinus taeda
GACATGTGAAGGTTTATTATGGGATCATATGGTGAGGGGAAATGAATTGAACAACTTAATGACATTAGCTTCCAACATAAATTTCGTATCAAAAAAATTGATGGGAAAACACTAATATGGGGCAAGAAGTATTCAACCACTGTAGAATGGGCACCGTCATTAGGTTTGCAATTTTTGAAGTTCATTCCAAATCATCCAATATTTGCATCAAAAATATTGTTATTACAATCAGTTGGTGAATTTCATAATGCATGCAAACAAATAGAGATATAAATGATTCTAATTGCCTAGAAGAAATTAAAAAATGTATTAGATATACATATGAGTACTTTGACATTGCTGATTCAGTTTGGTGGGAGTCATTTTTCAATAATCAAAGCGATATCATTTCAACAAGAACAAATGAAGATATACCTTTTAAAAATCCATTTGTTTGGCCACAAAATGTGTCGAATGCACATGAGGAAATAAACATTGTTGAACAACAACAATCTCAAGGTATTATTAATTCTTCACAGGCAGAGGAAAGAGAGATGTATATTGGTTCCAGAAGATCTTGTGCACAACGTGAAGCCATGGAAGACCTTTACAAGGGTTCAGTACAGGATATTAAGGAGGGTTGCATGATCGTAGTGCTAGCACATGGAGATCCCAATGGCTATCCATTCTGGGTTGCTAAAGTTATAAAGGTCTTTACATAAAATGAGGATGTTACAAGTGTTGAAGTACATTGGTATGCCAGAAATACACACCCATTCAATGGTGTGTATAAGCCAGAGATGGTAGTTAACAAAAAAAATGGCGAAAAGAGAAAAATAAAGGGTATGAATATAAATCATCGCCGCACAGACATATTGAAATTGGAGGATGTTGACATACTTGTTTATGACTTCAATTTCACAAAAAGAGGAACTCTTCGCTTCAAGATGATAGAGATTCTGAAAAGGTTGTTACCAGAAGGAACAATGTTGAGATGGGAGTATGCTGAAACCAGTCGTAGATCAAGAAGAATTTTGAAACTTGAAATGATGGGCATGCATGTGGACTCAGATGGGGCACTAGTTGATGAAAAAGAAGAATATGGAACATCTTCATCAGCATCCAGTCACTCATTTGAAGATGTGAATTCTGATGGTGTGCAAGAAAATATGAGTGATTTTGAATAATTGTTTAAGACAGTTTATCTAATTGATGTATGCATTGTATCTTGAAATAAATTTTTGATTTCCATATGGTGTTTAATGAGAAGTTATGAGTAATTTTTATGTTGTTGGATCATTTTAATAGCATTTTTTTTAAAATTTGAAGATTGACCCTAAAAAAAATCATCGTTCTAGTCTAATCACTTTTTCGTTTTCAAGCTATATTTTGCACGAAAATTTTGTTTTCATTGCCATTTCTAAAAAATGTTCAAAATTGTCTCTAAAAAAAACTATCGTTCCAGTATACACACTTTTCGTTTTTAGCACTGTTTTTGATGTTTTTTTGGCGTTTTTTGGCCAGAGTTCCCATTTTGAGTTGATAGTTCCCGTTTCAAAGTTTACATTGTTGTTTCTACTAAAACGTCTTGACCCCTTCTTTGATTGGATTGACGTGTTGGATTATTCACGTGTCATATGTTTTAAAGTGATCGTATGCCCACACAAATACATCACGGTACTATATGAACAAGCAGACAAAGGCTTTCCACTCCTCTGGTGTGAAAAATGTACCAAGATTTATGAACTTCACATCTCTTTTTGTTCCCATGTTAATCTGTTCATTCATTAGTGTGGAACTGTGGGTTTTGGTGTTCTTGGGCCCTTCGAAGCAGTTATGCAAGTCATAGAGTTTCTCAAGTGAAACCACAACCTTAGGGATGGGGTTGCCTTTGTTGTGATCAGTTGTGTCTTGTAGAGACTTCTCGTGCATGTCTTCATCTATCACTATATCTAAGAAGACATCAATGTTGGCCATAAAATGTAGTATCTGTTCATCATCATCAAAAACACGCAAATTAGTGATGTTGTCAGGGATAGATAGAGTATACAAAATTTCAATAGTAAATCTATCCCTAAGCGGTGTCATCTTAGCAAATGCATTTTCTAGAGCATCTATAGCTTCATTGCACATTCTTGGTACATATATGACATTAAAAGCTTGGGAATTATAAATAAGCTACGATACCTCTTGTTGGTAACCCTTAAGATGAGGTGAGACACAGTGTATGGTGTTACATACCTTCCATACCACAATCTCTGAATCACCTACCACTTTCAGCATAGCAACATTGAGGCTGAGGGCTTTGTTCAAACCCAAGACAAGTGCTTCATATTCAGCAGTGTTGTTGGTGCACTCGAAATCCAAGCCGCTTGAGACTAAATGTTTTCTTTTCCTTGGGTCGATCAAAAAACACACTGCTCCAGAGCCATCCAGTGTTTTGGATCCATCAAAATGCAAGGTCTACAAGTCGTATGTACAAGGACCACTTGCCACGTTAGTATTGCTAAAACTACTACTACTACTATTACAAAGTATTGTACGAGTTTTATTTTAACCAGCTGGGCAAGGAAGGATACCCAAATGTGTATCTGGTGGTGTGGGGCTCGGTTATGAAAGATAACACCCCAGTTGTGTTCCCAGAAATAAATTGCCGAATAGAAGTTCGAAAGCCAACGGTTCATTCTAACCGTCCAAGGGAGTAATGCTGTGTTTCATATACCTCTCGGACAACACTCAAATCTAGTTGTTTCTGCCCTGATATGAAAACCATAAGTGTGGCTAGTCTATAGAAAAATATCCTTGCAACTTGCTGGACCAGTCTCTACTTAGTAGTAAACAATATGCTTCCAGGATGTCCAAGATCACAATGTTGATGCACTGGTGAACTTGCCCATCAGATGATAACTGGATGATCACATCCTGGAGTTCACTAATGGATGGTACACATGTGTTGGTACATTTGGATGATCTGTGCTATTGTATTGCTCCATTGTGCATTGATTTTTTTAGCAATGGAGAGTGGCATGACATTGATTGATGTGCCAGAGTTAACCAAACAATTATGGACATTAAATTTGAATATTTCGAATGATAACAAAAATGGTGGGCAGAGTGAGTTTGATTGTTCCATGCAAAGCACATTGAGTACATATGCAATTTATCTGGGAGACTTTCTTGGTCCCTTGCTGGAAGAGGAAACATTGTCTGTGAAGGTTTTCCCTAGTGCACACAAAAGAATATCCCGCTAACTTGTACATTTGGTGAGTTCATACAAAGAGATTTATGCATGGGCCTTTTTCATGTCTTCAACAATATTTTAGTCTAAAGGGAGAAGACTCACCGAGTTGTCCGAAGGAAGACTTGTGTTTGTATTGTCGAGTGGAGTGTTTTGAAGTGAGCTTCTCATGGACGTACCTTTCATTGAAGATGTCTTCCCAGACTTTCTTTGTATTTTCTGTGTTAAGGATGCCAGTGGATCAACTTTTCTGATCATTTTCTTGAACTTCTCTCTCAGTATCTCATTTACAGTAGGAGCCCCTTAGCTTCTCAAGTTGTATCGACCGTTCTATTTTGGGGGCTCCTTCTCGGTGGTTGTTTTTTTCTACACAATGTTTAGACACTGATACATGTTAACCACATGCCCAGAACTTGGAGCTTCATCAGATGCAACATTTTATTCATCATGTTCATCTTTCAACTGCACCTTCTCACTCTCATTAAAATGGTCATTCATCCTTGAAGCCACGGAGCCCATAACTCAGTTCCAATCTGCATAGTTCTTCTCTGAGTTTCTTGCTTGGTGGATCTCACCGAAGTTGTCCTTTGAAATCAGGTCCGTTTGGAACACGCATTTGAACTCTATGCAGATTTAGCTGAGTGACTACTGCTGCTACCTAATGTAACATTATTTCTGCACACAAAACCGGAAGGTCTCTTGCTCACTGCTATCTCGGTTGTTCGTTGCTTGAGTTCTCCTACTTCAGTTGTCAGGGACTTGAGGAGATGAGTAAGGGTCTCAATTTCACTTGTTTCTTTTTCCTTTACCTTACTCAAAGTAGCCTGAGACCTCTTACCCGCATCTTTGGAGTCCTTAGCTCGTTCATCATTTACGATGACTCAAATCGTGCACAGGTCTTTCTCCACATCAATTGCTTCTTGGAAATTTTTGGATAGTGTTGGTTTTGCAACTTGCTTGATGAACTATGCAATGCTGGTCGAAAGTGCAGACGTTTAGTAGTCAACTGTGATGGAGTCATGAGGTTTGGTGTCTGCAGTGAACTTTTTTAGGATATGTTAAACCTCTGGTTAAAGTATTTCACTTTCTCTTTCGGCTCCATTTTAGTACTACCCAATTATTTCAACAACATGGCAGGGGTTTTGTCATCAGTAAAATTTTCAAGGAAAATTCTCTTGAACATCCCCCAGTTCTGAATGGAGTTGATAGGAAGGCTCTGGTACCATACAACTGCTCTTCCATTCAAGGTACATGGAAATATTCTACATGCAACATCATTGTAACATACCTCGACTGTCTGCAGATGTAGGTAGAACATGTCTAGATGGTCTTTTGCCCTCACTACTCTGTCAGGGTCATATTTCATTAACAACTTCTCTACATTTCTTGAAATCTTGTACAAGACACCTTGGAGTGCAGATGGGCCCTGTGTCATCCATTCCATATTTTGATAAGCCATATTGTATTCTTCTTCGTACTCCTCTTCTTCTAAATCATATGGTTCAACCTCCAAATATGTTGGTTCGTCTCCACCTCCACATCGTCCGCTACCTTCCCCTCCACTGCCTCCATTGGAACCTGCGCCCAAGAGTGTGTTGTTAAATTATTCTCCTTGTAGGAAAACGTGAGGTTCCTCTTCGTTCTCAACATCTTCTGCTAGCTCTTCAAGAGTGGCAGGGAATACTTCTTCAACATATGAGACTACGACTCTTGTGGGTGTAGCCTTTTGCTTCCTCTGTGAAGAGGGAAGATAATGTACTCCTAGAATCAGTCCAACAACTTTGGAAAACTAATGGGTGATGGGACGGACTAACTAGAGGTGATGATATGGAATTTCTTATTCAGGTCTGGGAGGTGAGGAGTAACCAACTTCAAATTTTCACGTGGGAGAGAGGAAGTTCGTGTTACTGCCTTGACTAGATGATAGATATGTGGGGTTGAGAGAACATTCAACCATAAACAACTAGCGACCCTCCTTCTAGCACCATAAATGTTGACAGTGCTGACTCGCCAACATTAAGGGGATCTCCCTGGTATGAAGTCCCAACTAGACCTCACACCATATGGTGTAGGAGTCCCATCTGGCATGATGGCTTGGTTGCCATTATCTTAGGGATTTTCCTTGGCTTTGTGTTGTTCAACAAATGAGAGTGTTATTCTTGTAACTTCAAGAAAGCGAGGTGAGATTTCCCAGTGAGTGTGTAATGTAACTCTGTGTCTGTGTTCTCTTACTGTCAGGGAGTAAAGTGAGCCTCTTAATGAGAGGGAATTGTCCCAATCTAGGAAGAAACACACACAAACAATAGCGAGGGTCTATCGAGCATCTAGTGGAATAGTCCACAACAGATGTGACAGTCATGAAAACCAAAGTTCAAGAGAAAACATACACCATCTAGGGTAATAGTCCACACGGGGGTGACAGTCGTTAAAACCAAGAAAACACAAAGAAGGTCTGTCTAATGTCCGACGGAGGAGTCCACACGGACGAGACAATAGTGATAAACAATACAACACATCTTCAACAATATGAGTACTAAAATAACCGAATTAATTCAACTATCTTAGTATAGGTTAAGAAAACATGCATTACAAATGTTTAAAGATTAGTCTTACAAACATATACAAAACATGCATGAAAACGTGCTGGCCTGAGATGCCGGTATATCAAATTTTCTTATTATTTTCTTGAACTTCTCTCTCGTTATCTCAATTGCAGTAGGAGCCTCTTTACTTCTCAAGTTGTATCGACTGTTCTATTTTGGGGGCTCCTTCTCGGTTTTTGTTTTTCTCTGCACAATGTTTAGACACTAATACATGTTAACCACATGCCTAGAACTTGGAGCTTCATTAGATGCAACATTTTCTTCGTCATATTCATCTTCCAACTAAACTTGATCACTGGCATTAAAATGATCATTCATCCTTGAAGCCACAAATCCCATAACTTGGTTCCAATCTGCACAAGTATTCTCTGAGTTTCTTGCTTGGTGGAAATCACAGAAATTGTCCTTCAAAATCAGGTCCATTTGGAACACGACATTTGAACTCTGTGCAGATTTAGTCGAGTGACTAATGTTGCTACCTGATGTCACATTCTTTCTGCATGCAAAACTGGAAGGTCTACTATTCACTACTGTCTCAGTTTTCCGTTACTTGAGTTCTTCTACTTTAGTTGTCAAGGACTTTAGGAGACGAGGAAGGGTCTCAATTTCACTTGTTTCTTTTTCCTTTACCTTACTCAAAGTAGTCTGGGACCTCCTGCCCACATCTTTGGAGTCCTTATCTGGTTCATAATTTATGATGACTCTAATCATACATAGGTCTTTCTCCACATCAATTGCTTCTTGGAAATTTCCGAACAGTGTTGGTTTCACAACTTGCTTGATGAACTACTCAATGCTGGTCGACAGTGTAGATGTGTAGTAGTCGACTGTGATGGAGTCATGAGGTTTGGTGTCTGCAGCAAACTTGTTAAGGATACAGATAAACCTCTGGTTAAAGTATTTCACTTTCTCTTTCGTCCCCATCTTAATACTACCCAATTATTTCAACAACATGGCAGGGGTTTTGTCATCAACAAAATTTTCAAGGAAAATTGTCTTGAACATCCCCCAATTCTGAATGGAGTTGATAGGAAGGCTCTGGTACCATACAACTTCTCTTCCATCCAACGTACATGGAAGTAGTCTACATGCAAGATCATTGTAACATACCTCGAGTGTCTAAAGATGTAGGTAGAACATGTCTAGATGGTCTTATACCTTCACTAGTCTGTTAGGGTCATATTTCATTAACAACTTCTTTGCATGTCTTGGCATCTTGTGCAAGACATCTTGGAGTGCCAATGGGCCCTGTGTCATCCATTCCATATTTTGATAAGCTATATTGTCTTCTTCTTTGTACTCCTCCTCTTCTTCTAAATTAGACGATTCAACCTTCGAATATGTTGGTTCGTCTCTACCTTCGCCTCCTCCACTGCCTTCCTCTCTGCTTCCTCTGTCGAAACCTTCACCCAAGAGTGTGTTGTTAAATTATTCTCCTTTTAGGAAAACATGAGGTTCCTCTTCATTCTCAACAACTTCTGCTAGCTCTTCAAGAGTGGTGAGGAATACTTCTTCAACAAACAAGATTACCACACATGTGGGTGTAGCCTTTTGCTTCCTCTGTGAAGAGGGAAGATAATGTACTCCTGGAATAAGTCCAACAAATTTGGAAAACTAACGGGTGATGGGACAGACTGAGTGGAGGTGATGATATGAAATTTCTTGTTCAGGTCTGGGAGGTTGGGAGTACCAACTTAAAATTTATGCATGGGAGAGAGGGAGTTCGTGTTAGTGCCTTGACTAGATGATGGATACGTGGGGTTGAGAGGACATTCAACCATAAACAATTGGCGACCCTCCTTCTAGTGCCAAAAATGTTGATGATTCTAAACCAACCAACGTTTAGGGGATCTCCCCAGTATGAAGTCCCAACTAGACCTTACACCATTTGGTGTAGGAGTCCCATCTAGTACGATGGCCTGGTTGCCATTATCTTAGGGATTTTCCTTATCTCTTGTTGTTCAACACATGAGAGTGTTATGCTTGTAACTTCAAGAAAGTGAGGTGAGTGTGCCCGGTGAGTGTCTAATGTAACTCTATGTCCATGTTCTCTTACTGTCAAAAGGGGGAGTAAAGAGAGCCTATTAATGAAAGGGAATAGTCACAACCCACGAAGAAACACACACAAAAAACAACAAGGGTCTATCTAGCATCTAGTGGAATAGTCCACAACAGATGTGACAGTCATGAAAACTAAAGTTCAAGGGAAAACATGTACACCATCTAGCAGAATAGTTCACACTGGGGTGACTGTCGTTAAAACCAAGAAACACAAAGATGGTCTGTCTAATGTCTGATGGAGTAGTCCACATGGATGAGACAACAATGATAAACAATACCACACATCTTCAACAATATGAGTACTAAAATAACTGAAGTAGTTCAACTATCTTAGTATAGGTTAAGCAAACATGCATTACAAACATTTAAAGAATAGTCTTACAAATACAGAACATGCATGAAAACGTGCTGGCCTGAGACAGGATTCTGAATTAAGAAAATGATCTAAGATACATCTGTACACCATACATCACTAGTCCCAATAGTGGGACATTGGAGCCACTCTTCTCTCCTTAAAGAACAGACTACAAACTCTCAAGGCTATGTGGGAGGGGCCAAGATGAAAAGTCCTTTGCTCATATAATGAGGGGGTATATATAGCCAAGGGGGATAACTGACTCTTGTGACTCTTCGACTTCCCTCATGACTGTTTGACTTCTTATGACTTTTCAACTTTACATGACTCTTCAAATTCATATGTGGGTCTCTTGGACTTCCACTTTACATTACATTGATTGCAACAAGTATGGCCCATAGTAGTGATGTGGCTAAGACAATTCATGACACAACTCAACATGACACTGCTGACATGTACTGGCTGACTGTGGTGTCCACGTTTCATTTATGTACCTGTTCCTGTAATAACTCATGACGAGACGACATCAAATCCAAAAATATCCTAGTCTAATATCATGCATTGTTTTCCATTTCGATGCAGGTGACCAAGAGATGGACAAGGCACTGAAACTACACAGAGCATAACTCAGGCCGGGATGCGAGACCCCAAAGCACTATCAGGGAAAACTGCACAATGTCACTGGGAGGCAGATTTGTGCAATCTGGGACAACAATGACAGTTGTGGGGCAAAACCCAGCTATGAGGAAAAATTGTATAGTTTCCAGGAGGAAGGTGATCTGTTTTTGAATGTTAGTTTTCTGTGCTAATTTCAAATTCATAATTAAAAACAACTTCTTATCATTTGCTTCATGTGCATAGGTTTCCTTTATGGTGTTTGTGAATGAACAAGTAAATTTATGTCAAGTTTTATGTTAAAGCCATGAGAAAAATAGAATGAAAGTAAAGTGTTGAACAATGGCAAACAAATGTACATCAAACCATAAAAAAATGAACACTTAACACAATGTTTTGATGAAGGATTTCACCCTTCGTGGGCTACATCTCCTTGGTCCAGCTTCCATGGCTTGGGCCTCTGTATTAGCTCAAACTAGAAAAATTGTTGTTTTACAATGCTCTACTGCTCCTGAAACCTACTTCAATGTGATAAAAACATCAAAATCATCTAGGAATGTTTTTTTCTAATCCCAATTTGGTTGAATTTTGCAAAAGTTATGAAAAAAACAATTTTCCCTAGGAAAACTCCTCTAAAACTGGAGGAAATCTAGTTAGTTCTGCCAGAAATGGAGGAATCTCTGAATTTATCAGACCTTCTAACTTCTTCGCCAAAATAAAATGCAATTAATTAGTGATAAATAAAGATTAATTAAGAGTTAATGATGCAGTTAGCGCTAATCATGTGTGGTCATAGTTAGAGTTAGCCAACAATTTGTTGGTGTGTTCACATGGGATATTACCCGTCGGGTTAGCTAACGATTATGGTTTGCTGGCCTGTGGGTATGTGTTACCAGTCACATGGGAGGGGACTATCCTGCGGTGCTGGCTCCCTCCTCCCCCAACCATCAACATATATCACCATAACTATAAGCAACAACCATAATATGTTAAGACACATAGTGGGGTACAAAGGTAATGCATGGAGTTTGTGTAGTGCAAGTCCTGGGTTCAAATCCCTGGACTGCCATAAAATTTTATTGCGCGCCGATAACCCAACCTTTGGGGAGGGACACGTGGCGGCATTCGGGCTTGCCACATGTCCCCTCCTCATTGGTCCACCTTCGACCAATAGAATCGCTCCAAATCACCAACCTACAAACCAATAGAAATTCACCACTTGGTGAGTCTTGATTGAAGGTTGATCATCCCATTGACCTACCCAACCACTTACCACGTCAGCAGTACAGACTGCTTACTGTGTAGTGACTATGATTTTTTTTTTTTAAATTCCTCTGTTTGGCAAAGTGAACAAAACATGTTATCTTCCTCATACGAGGTCAGTTTTGAGTGAAAGGAGTTGCATTGAGATCGTATCGCCAAGACGGACATGGTTGTTCAAGTTTTGAGCGATTATGTGAACTTTGATATTTAAGCTAATGATCTAAAAATGGAATGTACTTGTTTAAGGGTGCAAGGTATCCATTTCCCATAATTTCAAATGTGAGCTATACACTCCAAGTGACCTCTGAAAATGTGAAAACTTCTTATTTCTTATACAAAGATAGACTGTAGGGGAATTCACCAGACATGTCACCTCTACAGAGAGGATGAGTTCCAGAGGCTGCCTGGCCCTTTACAGACTCTGCCTAAAGAAATAATGAAGTAAACACTTAGAAGTCATTGTCATACACATACTTGAAGTTTGATGTCTTGCGGAATAAAACAAATAACTTTCTGTAGCTGTATAGGTGATTATGTGTGTATGCCAGTTATGTATAATTGTTGTTTATCACTTTATATCAGTTTTGTTTAACATACCATCTTCAGCAAATAAAGACATCAAAATGATGAAGCAATTCACCCCTCCTGGGCTACATCTGCTGGACCAAGCCTCTCAAACTAGGCTTGTCCTCTTGTATTAAAAATTCTACAAAGGCTAATACAAGAATATGAGTGTCTCAAAAGACAGATCTAACTGCAAATATAGAATCAAAAGATAGGAATTAGCTAAACATGCTCTTTCCCAAGCACTAAACAGTGAAATTGTACCTTATGTAGTACTTTCCCCAATTGGCCCTAGTGGCCCTTTAAACTTGCATGGAGAATCTCGAGGCGAAGATGACCTCAATT
The DNA here is from genome assembly GCA_000404065.3 of Pinus taeda. Taxonomy (NCBI): domain Eukaryota; kingdom Viridiplantae; phylum Streptophyta; class Pinopsida; order Pinales; family Pinaceae; genus Pinus; species Pinus taeda. The sequence goes on from APFE030272055.1 coordinate 112,816, forward strand.
GGTTCTAAAACCTCTGCCATTAGACTGAGAAGGTCGAAAATAGCAGACATAGGCTTTTAAATCACCAAAAATGGATGAACATAGCCCCCAAACAGCTCAAGCACTGAAATGGCCCTAGTGGCCCAGAAAGCTTCCCTAAAGCCAAACAATGAGAATAATGCCTCAACAGGAAAAAAAAGTAATAAAAATGGATTCAAAATACTGAAAACCTTCAGGAATGACCTTTGTTCCACATTCACTGGGTGCACAATTCCCAATGCAACTCCCAAACTGATTTGGCCCTTGTGGCTCCTGGAACTTCCACGAAGCAAAAACACCTGCGAACAACCTCAGATGGCTATGAAACCTGTGCCAATGGCTTCAAAAGGTTGAAGAGAATTTCCTAGCCAAAGTTATGGCTCATTGAAGATTTCCTCCAGTTTGGCCTAGAATCACTCCAGCTAACTGTAGTGGAAGGTTAGCTAGCTCCGCCAATTATGGTGGGACCGCCCAAATTTGGCGGTCTGCCAAATTTCCTGCCAAGTTGACCGTGCTCTAACTTTTTTTTGGATGGGGCATGTGACTGCATTACTCGGACTTGGCGGTTCTGTGCCTCGGATTTAGTGCCAACCTTTAATGGCACGGTTAGGTGAAGTGGTTGTTTGTCCCGTGTTAGTGGCAATGTGACCACGTTGCATAAACATTAAATGTGACAATGATACATTCCACTGGCGGTTATGTAATATGGCCCAAGGTTCCGAGCATGGTGGTCACGTGTATGGGGGCTGGCCGCCCAAATGAAGGTTAAACTTCATAAACACTTCCGTCGTCCTCACATCAAGACCTTCAGTCATGACGCGTTGGTAAGGCATTGCAATTGTATTTATGAAGTCGCGAGTTCAAACCACAATTCGACCAAAATTTTAAACATGTGCCCAAATTGCTGATGTCACCTTGGCCACGTGATGGCTTCTGGGCCTGCCACGTGGCAGCCTGCCATTTGTTGTCTAGAACGGAATATTCTATTTAGATTTTTTTTTGAAAAAATTCAAAATTTCAATGTTATTGGGCAATTCGTCTTTTTGGCAGAACTTTTTCATACAACGACCGTTTTTCGAACCGTTCACGGTGCCAGAATTAGGAAGACGAGCTCTATCCAGTCGTTCATGTTCAAACCAGTTCTGAGCACTTTCATTTTTGACCATTTTACGACACTTGGTCCTGAGCTCTTGATCAGCTAAATACTGAGCACCTGATCAGAAGGCCAGGTGGGGTGTCAGGGAACTATTGGGCCAATGTACCCAATTTTCAAGGGTAGCACTCGGCAGGTGATCCAACTAGGATCTGCGCAATTTCTCCAGGGAAGATAGTGCGAGCAACAGGAGGCACTGACAGAAAAATCTACATAGTTTTCCATAGAAGGGAAAGATCAAGCTGCAGGAGCTGTTAGTCTAAATTACGCAATCATGGGAGACAATCCGGGCCCAGACATAATTGTGCAATTTATGTGCTGATTGCAGAGTAGGGAAGAAGGGCTGGTGACAACTAGATCTACGCAACTTTCTAAATGAGAGCATAGAAGGTCAACAAGGAAGCCTTCCTGATAGTTTTGCATAGCTTATGAGCTGATTGTAGAGCAGGGAAGAAGGGAAGGTGAAGGAAAACTCTGTGCAATTCTTGGGCTGATTACAGAGAAAGGGGAGAAGGGAAAGTGGAGGAAAAACCTACACAATTCCTCATCTTATTGTAGAGCGAGGAAGAAGGGTAGGTGAAGGACAACTCTATGCAATTTTGGATACTAGTACAACCCTGGGTCATGATTCAAGTCATTTCTCTGGTTAACTAGTAGAAGGATTGATGGGAGATCTTGCGAGAAGCGTAGACTAGATTGGGTTCTACGAAAACTTCTATGCAGTTTTGGGAGACAATTAGTTGGCTCATTTCCAGAATTGCATAGTGTAGGCTGCCTAAAGGACAACCTCAAGCTTTGCATAGTTCTCAACAGCAGTGCAAGGTCACTGAGATCGGGTCTGGTTGATGGAGGGTTGTCCAGTCGACAGATTTGCATCTAACTAAGTGTGAAAGAAAGTGTACCTGTGCATACATGACAATGTGATCACACACTTAGCACGACTCAATGATAAGAAACCTCAAACCAACAAGATAACATGTGCTCAGTGAGATTGACTCAAAGGTTAAGAGTGACAAGTGCGTCAACTGAAATATGTCTTTGAATGACCATGACGACACTTGCGTGATAGTGTTTACAACTTTGTGTGTAAGTGTCTTGTGCTATACAACAACCCCCCCATTTCAAATTTTTAATCTTATTATAAAGATACTAAATAAGAAATAGGTCCCCTTTAGGATGTAAAAAGCAATAAAACCTTTTGAGTAAAATATATTTTCCATACTTTTCATATAAAAGTTTCTTTATGAGTGTTTGGGATCGCTCATCACAAATCGCAATTGCTTAAGACCAATGAACATCCATTTGAAAAGTTGTGATGCGATCAGAGTCATCACAAATGCCTCATCACAAAGTTTTAAATTGAAAAATTCATTTATAAACATGCGATGTGATATAACTATCGCATTTTTCATATCGGTAATTATGAGGAATAAGTTCAGGCATTCCATTGAAACCTTGCAATGTGACAAGGCTATCGCATATTGCATCGTGCCAATCCATAGGAAAACGTTGAAACGATTCCGTTGAAAGTTTGCGATGCAATGTGACTATTGCAATCGCATATCGCATACCGTGCTCCCAATAGAAATAAGTACCATATACTATGAGCACTCACGATATAATGCTAAATCAAGTATAAAGAAAAACATGATTTGCCAAGTTTGAAACAAACTCGCCAACTCTACGTGCCAGCTCATCACTCATCACAATCGCAATAATACAAGGAATTCTTTTGGACATAGCACTTGTAATTCTCGATTTTCAATATGGGATGGATCTACACGTATTAAAATAATACAATCGCTAATCGCAAAATCGCAGATTTGTGACACCTGTTCTAAGAGGACCATTGGAAAACTTGCGATGCGACATATATTAATTCGGCATTAAAGTTCACGTTATGAGGATATGGTAATGAATTTAGAGGCAGTTATGGTTAGAATCCTTTAAGGATTTCATCCTTTGTGACTATGTACTATATGGGATCTTTTGATGCGCATAACTTCTTTTAGTCTATAATTAATTGTATTGGCTCCTCTTAGAGTTTTTTTTCCTATCACGCTCCTCTTACTCATTTTGCAGTGTAAATCCAGAATCACGCAGGCAGTTAAGATGTCTAAGAGAACTTGAAAGAATTAACATAACAGATAGAGCTTTCTTCACAGCTGATGGAAGAATATTTGGATCCTTCAAACCAAAAGATGTCAAGAGAATGTATCACCTGCCAGATCCCTAGTGACACTACAACAAAGCATTCCTGGAAGCTTTCGCCAAGGATAATGACATTGAATAAAACCCTATCAAGCAATGGAGACACTTTCCTAACAAGCACAAACATGAATCATTTAGTATGTATTCCATGGAATCCTTTGCATCTTCATATTGTTATGTTGCTGCTATGATGTGTAGACTCTTTGGAAGCCCCAATTCTGCTAGATTTTCTATTGAGATGGTTCCATTGATAGAAGCAGTGATAAACTCCTTTGTCATGGATTGGGAAACTATCCTATCAGACAAAATGGCTAGTCAAATACTGGATTATAGAAAGAACAGATTTGTCACTACCCGAGTTGAGCCCCCATTCCATATGAGTGCTTACATAGTTGACACAATTTCTTTTAATTTTGACTTTCCCATACTAGGTTGGAAATGGACTATTCAGGACCCAACCCCCATTTATATTTACCATAAATACTTATGGAAGTCTGAATACAAGAATCATTTATATTTGATTTTCCATGGTTTCATGTTACCCGTCCATCAAGCTATCTTTAATAAACCTGCTCCTCAACTGTCTGACAAGGCTAGCATTAATTTAACTTCAATCGGTAGTTGGTTCGGGGAAGAGACATTTACCTATTTTAGGGTTTTTGGTAGTATTACAGATCCTCATGTCCTTCCACTTTACATTCCAGATAAGCTTTTAGCTAGGGAGGTAGCCTACCAGATAGTAGAAAAAGGCATGACTAGAAATCTTAAAGACTCCAAAAAACAGTTGTGGCCTGCCTTTCCTCTTTGCTACGAAACTTACTCATTACATGATTTTAAACATGCCAAGAAAGAATGAAACAAGACAAAAGATCTGAGTCTAGCTGTTATCCCTAAAAGACAATATGACCCAAAGAAGGTTGCTTTCAATTTCACCACTCAGATGAAAATTAATAAATTCTTGCATGAGGAAGATGAGTTTGATGACTTACTTGCTTCAGTAGAATTATTCTCAACAAAAAGTCATCTGGAAAAATTTAAATTAAGTGTTGAGAAAATGGGAAAATTCATTGAATACAGGACACAGAGGTTACTGACAGTACCTCTGGATTTGTTAAGTACTACACCAATCATTCAGCAGGCAGAACATAGTGGAGAGAAGGTAATTAAGAAGGTTTCTGGAGAAGTTGAGAGAAGTGATAAGGCCAATGAACAACTAAACACTGAAGTTCACATTGATCCCATATTGATTAAAGAATGGGAGCAATTTGATCAACAAATCAAAGGTCAGAATGATCCTCAAAACATTATCACATATGCGCCTCTTGAAACACAATGGCCCATTATTCCTGATATTGTGATTAAAGAGACACCCAACAAACAAATAGCTAGAAAAGAGATAGAAATAATCCCTAAATTTCCTTCAGGGGAGATTATACTGAATATTGAGGAGATTCCACCATTTGATGTCTTTTACAGCCCAAAACACAGGGCTGTAGTCAGGAGGCAAAGAAAAAAGTGGAAAATAGATCAAACGTCATCCATAGCTCCTCAATATGAATTTATGAATGTCATATGGAAAGATTCAGAGGTCAATCCTTCTAAGGATTTGACTAAGTAAGTTATCTCAATTTGCAGGCGCATACACCGCTGCTATAATTGATAAGGCGACTGAAGTGAATCAATTGATCAAAGAAAAGGATCAAAAGATTAATCAACTTGAAGAATATTTGGCAGTAGAGCAGCAAAAGGCTAATCAGCTTGAGGAACAGTTAACAGTAGAGAAACAAAAGAATGAGAAGCTCGAAGAACAATTAAACCTAGAAAAGTAAAAAATTGACCAGCAAGCCATTCAGAGACAACACCAGTTGTCTCAAGAGCTCGAGCAGCTTAAATTTACGCATCAACAAGAGATTAAATCTAAAGAAGATCAAATCACATAGCTACAATTCTCCTTGGGACAATTCAAAGATTATCCCAAGCTTGAAGAGTTCAAAAGGGAAGCCTTAGAGGCAAATAAGGTTTTATCTCAACAACTGAATCTACTCTGCCAGAAAATATCTTTTATTGATCCATTATGCATCATAATGACATCACTAATTGACCAAGTAGTTAATACCAGGTTAGAATTTGAAGATGCGGATGATAAAGTCACAAATTATCTCTCCTAGCAAAGAATAAAAGATAGAAGAGCTGCTAACTTACCTAAAATTGAAGAGTCTCATAAAGAGATATTGTTTTCGGAATGGGAAACACAGATGATAAAAGCAGAAAGAGCTATCTCCAGGGCCAGGGCTATAATGAATAATTTTATTGAGTTGGTGAATGATAACTTATATGGTGCCAATTTAATTTCTGATTGTTCCCCAGGAAAACTTCCAAAAGCGAAAGTTTTAGAGAAGCAATGGAAGCAAGATTTGGACACCAAGGAAGAGCAGCTCAACATAGTACAAGGTATTAAACTGGGATGCGCATTGGTCCTTTTTAGTCAAACCGCACAACCAACATATGACTATCAAATGCCTTGTTGATGCCATTGATCGCATGATGCCCAAGCTCTCAGATTCCACATATGTAGAACAGTTACAGTCCAGGATGAGTCATCCTCCAGAGATCCAAAACATGCTCTCAATTTGTCAGTTGAAGATGCAAGAGAAAGCCTAGATGCGATGAATCTCTTCAAAGCTTATCACAATTCTATTTTTGAAATTCAAATCCCCTATTTTGATGAAGGAAGTTCCAACAACTCTCAACAATTTTAATGGACAGTTTGTTTTAAGTTTACTATAAAGACCCTTTCATGTCATTTTAGAAAGGGTCCTCAATTTGTATAAAACTAGACTTGAGAAGTTTGCACTTCTACACTTCTTAATTTATTTTTTTTAAGTTGGGGATCAAGATTTAGACTTGTTGTGAAAGAGCTTCATAAAGACTTGCATTTTTGTATCTCCTTGGAGTTTCCAAAATAAGAAGATTGAACCAGAGTGTTACTTGCATAACGAGACTCAAATTCATTTGGTACTTCTATCACTATTCTTTTGTCTTGTTTTATGTAATTAGCATTCAATTGATTTTTTATTGTTGATGTATTCACATGTTTCAAACAACTTTGTATTATTTCACTTCTGAATGATTTAGAATTGTTATATTGTATACATATGTCAAAGATAAATATTAGTATGTTATGCGATATGTTTTCACATTACTTTGTTTAATTTCTTAAACAAGGTAATCAATATTTAAATGCATCTTTCTGTGGATAATTATATAATCTATATTAGTATTTGTCTGCTAGAAATCATCAAGAATCACATTATTATGAAATCACCTGGGTTATATAGATATATCTATATATTTTAGAGCTAACTGATTAAACCACCTATCATATTTTTATATATTTAAAACACCCATTCATCAAATCATACTTTATTGGGAAATTGGTCCCATAATATCCAGTCGGAGCCACCATACCAAACGGATAAGGAGCTACACTAAGGTCTAGATCGGGTGGTTATCCCCCAATGTTGGTGCTACGATTTTAGAGGAATTAAAACTTTTGGGGCTAGAAGGAGGGCTAGATTGTGAATGGCAAGTAAAATAAATCTACATGTCATTCTAAGAGTAACTCCCCCTCACCATCACCTCCAACTTCTCCTTCGCATTCTAAATCTCCTATTCCTAAGTGAGAAGTTGTAAAGAAAAATACAAAACCCACTGCTGAAATCCTAAACACGCCAGACAACTCTTGTCTTGAATCTCCTGATTACAATATTTGATTCATAAACTCTAGGGGATTTCAATATCCAAAGAAGAGTCTGAGTTATCCCAAGGTAGTGTTACTTCCCAATATATCCCATCACAGCCACTTACTAGGGAAAAGAGTAAAAAGCTTGGCATTTCACCAGTTGAATTCCATTTACCAAATCAAAAAAGGGCTAGAAAGACACCATCATAATCTCACATTGATACTTTATCCTCCTCATCGTCCATTCCATCCATACCATTGCAAGGTCATCCATCCGTTTCCCAACTTCATATCATAGTCCAAATAGGTACAGGAACTTCAATAGCCTCTACCCAATCATTTTCAACTGCTCCGTCACCCTCTTCTACTATTAGCTCAACAATGGCACATAATCAACCTCAACCAAGGCCATGGACCAACCCAGGAGCTATCAAAATGCCGGCACCTTTGACCCAATTGCTGGCACATCCTGAAAAATGGCTACCTAAATTTAATCTTGACAATGGCCTGTTAGCAGAAGAACACATAAAGTTCATGTTATCAATTAACTTGAATGGAGTAATGAAAGAAGATGTTGTTATTAGAATATTTCCATACACTCTACAAGGAGCAAAAGGGTCATGGTACTTTTCGTTACCACCAAGTTCTATTTGTTAGAAAATCATATATTATAGAGCAATGGAACACATAGAATATTGCATAAATATAAACACAGAAAACGCATAAACCAGAGAGACACAGATTACGTGGTTCACCCAGTTTGGGCTACGTCCACCGCAAACAGCGAGTCCTTCCTTTCTATTATCCAGCAAAATGAAGAGACACAACCTACAACAGATCCACCGTAATATCCACTATTTTCTTTCACATTATCACCTCTCTGTTTCTTGCTCAGAGAATACACATCTATTACACAACCTCAATACAATACCCTCATACAAAGAGAGGGGTTGCCTTCTAGGGAAAAAAACCCTAAACGAAACATAATTTCTATCATCAGATCATCCGCCCTAGAACCCCCCTGCAGCGAATATTTTATGGGTGGCGTTGCTGCCCCATTTCGAACTGGGGTCCAATGCAGTGATACCTTTGAATACAAAAGATAATTAGGCTCCACACCCAACACTATCAATAGCTAGGATGCTTTCCAAGAGCAATTTATAAGTAAGTTTGGAGACAATAGGTCTACAAAAACTTTGATTAATGACCTCTCCAACCTAAAAGCCGAATCAAAAGAGCCCATTAAGGACTTCAACTCATGCTTCAATAAGTTGTTGAATAAAATACCTGCGGTATCCAAGCCTAGTGAAGAGGTTCGAAATGGATGGCACATTTCCGCTCTTCCTTCAAACATAGCCATCTTCGTTGATAGGGTTGCCAAACCAACATTAGCAGAAAATATGAAGGAAGCAATAACTGTTGAAAAACGCATGCTTGCTTTGGAAAATAAAAAAGCTCTAGAAGAAAGGAAATCCAAGAAAGTTACCTTTAGAGATGATTCAAAGAAGAAGGCAACCAAGGATCCATATGATATGGAAGGCTTACAAAAAGTTCTTAAAACTATGTCTAATGAATGGTTGAAATAAAAAAGCAGGTAGCTGAAACTTCTATGAAAAGACCATTTAGGAACTTTAAAAGAAATCAGCCTACTGATCCTAAACCACCCAATGCTATATCTAATGTAGAATCTGACCTGGATGATGATGAAGAATAAGATATGGTTTTATTAGCTAAAGAAATGGAAGACGATGAAACAGTTGAATGTCATGGAATGTGGGACTTGATCTTACCCAACTCTGATAATGAAAGTGAACAGGAAGCTCTCCCAGTAAATACCAGAAGCAAAAGTATAGTAGAGCTTAATCAAGCAAATCAAAAGAAGAAAACCTCAAATCCTGTTACTAAAGAGAAATCTCCCACAAAGAAAGCTCCAGTTGTGTCTCCCCACAATCAACCATCATCCTCCAACCCTCCCTCATCATCTAAAAACACTAGTAGTTTCACATTCCATGGATTATAACATTGTGGAAGATATGAAGGAGACTCGAGCAAATATTTCTCTGCATGAACTTAGCAAGCTCAAACATCAACAAAATTTGCTGCTTAAAGAATTAAATGCAGTACCTTCTTCTCCTCTTCCAACTAGTGTATTATCAAAGGTTGCTAGAGGATGAGGTAAGCCACCATCTGATAAGGTGGATGCTACCGATGTTGTTTTGATTGGGGATAGGTCAAATTATCATACTCCTCCTTTTCTCTTGACTTATGAGATCTACAATAGAAATTTGCATAACTGTTTGATTGATTCAGGGGCTTCATCAAACATAATGCTAACGTCAATTTGCTCCAAGTTAAATATTGAACTCCAGAAGTCTATAGTTCATATTGTCCAATTAGATCAAACTAAGGTTCAAGTTTTAGGAGAAATAAATTTAGTCACTATCAGATTATCTACTAATCCTAGGGTTGTACAAAGAATTGATATTGGATTTTAGAGATCTGTGGTTTGTGCTTTTTGAATCTTTGATCGGAGAATCCACAGTAAGAGAATTTTTACACCAACGTTTCGAATCCCAAATGGGATCCATCATCAGGGCTCAGAGAAAGATCATGGATCCCATTTGGGATTCGAAACATTGGTGTAAAAATTCTCTTACTGTGGATTCTCTGATCAAAGATTCAAAAAGAATTGATATGTTAATTGATGACATCCCTGAGTTTTATGGTTTGATTCTTAGTAGAGATTGGTCTGAAAAACTTCATGGTTATATTTCAATAGATTGGTCTCACATGTGGCTTCCCTATAATGGGAAACCAAATCAAATCAGAATTGATCGCGAAAAACATTTGACTCATACAGTAACTGAATTTGAAGAAGAAAATCAACCTGTAGTCTTCAATAATAACATTCTTGGAAATTATCCGGCTGAATCATTTTTTGGGAATTTCCATGCTCAACAATATTTGTTTTTTGTTAATAGTGTCATATCACAAGTCGAAAATTTCTCTAGTACCAATACTTCTAAGTGTGTTAGTGTTGCATATGAACTTGTAGATAAACCTGCAAATAAGAATTTATTTTGGTCTTTGTATTTTGATGGATCTAAATCTAATGACGGTGCAGGAGTAGGATGTATTTTAGTCAGTCCCGAAGGAGAAAAAATTATGCTATCATGTAGATTATAATTTGAATGTACCAACAATACTGCAGAATATGAAGCATTGATTCAATGTCTTTATAAAGCAATAGGCTTGAATATCCAATATCTAAAAGTATTTGGTGATTATGAAATTGTCATTAAACAAGTGAGAAATTCTATCCATTGTCTTTCGGGGCATCTAAAACATTATCAATCGCTTGTTCAAGATCCCATAACTCATTTTTTGGAATTTGACATTTCTCCTATTCCTAGATCATAGAATGCATCAGCAAATCTCCTGGCTAATGTTGCTTCTAAACTCCTTCCATCCGAAGATTATAGTCCAGATAGATTTTCTATTGAATTAATTTTTTGACCATCTATCCCAGAAAATGTTTCCAATTGGCGTGTGTTCAATCATGATGAAAATATCTTAAATTTCTTGACATCTGAAGGATCTTATGATGATCAAATTATTGATGAAAGCGATCATGATCTTCAATTAAAGTAGAGACTCAATGAAAATCCTATTCCTAAATCTGTGGTCAAGCTAGAAGATCTTATGATATTAAGGATAGATTCAAAAAGGTCACTAATGCAAAACTTCAAAGTTCAACTTTAAGGTTTGAATTAGTAAATCTTGGCACTGATGCCAAACCACAAAATGTCAATCTTGGACTTGGACTTTCATCACCTGAAAGATTTGCTTTCATCACTTTATTGAAGAAATACAAAAATGTTTTTTCTTGGAATTATGAAGATCTGAAAACTTATGATACCTCTATCATTCAACACACAATTCCTATGCTCTCTAATGAGAAACCTGTACAACAGAAACTAAGGAAAAGTCACCTAAATCTTGAAAGCCAAATCAAAGTAGAGTTGAATAAACTCCTTAAAGCCAAAATAATATTTCCTATCAGACATTTTAAATGGGTCTCAAATTTAGTACCTGTGAGGAAAAATAATGGTGAAATTAGGATTTGCATAGATTTTAGGAATCTCAACAAAGCATGTCAGAAAGATAATTTCCCATTACTAACAATGGAGTAGATACTTCAATCAGTAGCTGGCTCAGATTTAACGTCTTTTCTTGACGGTTTTTCAGGATACAATCAGATCTTGGTACATCCAGATGATAGATTAAAGACTACATTCAAAACCAAATGGGGAACATATGCTTATCAGAAAATGCCTTTTGGTTTGATAAATGCTGGAGCTACTTTCCAAAGAGCTATGGACATAGATTTCAAAGGTTGTATCAATAGGGCAGACATTGTTTACTTAGATGACATAACTATCTATTCTAAGGAAAAGAGCAATCGTCTGCATGACTTAAAGTAGATCTTTGAATGTTGCAAACAATATGGGATTTCCTTAAATCCCAAGAAATCATTCTTTGCTCTTAATGAAGGTAAAATTTTAGGGTTTATTGTATCCAAAAATGGCATATACATTGATCCTGATAGAATAAAAGAAATTTCTAATATCCCTTTTCCACATAATAAGAAATCTATGCAATCATTATTGGGACAGGTAAATTTTGTAAAAAGGTTTGTTCCTGATTTTTCTCATATTGTTTTACCCTTGCAATCCATGATTAAGAAAAATTCAGTCTTCAAATGGGGACATAATGAAAAAGAGGCTTTTGACTCAATCAAACAAGCGATCATTAATGCTCTTGCATTGAGTACTCCAAATTTTTCTAGTCATTTTATTTTGTATATTATGGCCACTAAAACATCTTATGCTACTATTTTAACACAAATCATGATCAACAAGTAGAAGCACCCATATCCTTCTTTAGTTCTATTTGCAGGGTTCTGAGCTTAATTATTCCGAAGTTGAAAAACAAGACTTCGTTGTGTTTAAGTCTGTTAAACATTTTAGACCATTCCTCCTAAAAACACACACTAAATTAATAGTCCCATTCTCTACAGTGAGACAATTTCTAGTTCAAAGAGAAGTAGGAGAGGAAAGAGCTAACTGGGTAACAACTTTACAAGAGTATGATATTGATATTAAACCAGCAAAAATTGTTAGAGGACAAGGTTTTTGTAGGTTATTGGTAGGAGCTTCCAATATACTAGATCATGAAGATTCAGATAATATTGCACAAGTAAATGAAATAAGTATCATTGACTCTGAATCTCAATATGCTGATATGATATTTTTCTTAAAAAATGGATATGCTCCCCCTAAATTCAGCTACAAAAGCAAACGTGCCTTAAGGTTAAAAGCCAAACATTATGAAATCATTGATGATGTGTTATTCAGGAGAAATTATGATTCTGTTCTATTAAGATGCCTTGAAAAATCTGAAGCGCAAAATGTTTTGCAAGAACTACATGATGGCCCAGCAGGTGAACATTTCGGAGGAGACACTACAGCCCACAAAATACTACATGCTAGATATTATTGGCCGACTTTGTTCAAATATGCCCATGACTACATGAGGAAATGTAAGATATGCCAAACTGCTAGCGGGAGAGAAAGGAAACCAACCTTTCCTTTACAATCAGTTAACATTGAGCAACCATTTGAACAATGGGGGCTTGATATTATAGGAGAGATCGTTCCACATTCTTTCAAGCTATGTAAATACATCCTCATGGCCACAGACTACTCCACAAAGTGGGTAGAAGCAATTCCACTAAAGGTAGCCAATTCTAATGCAATTATCGAATTTATTGATCAGCTCATCATTACAAGGTTTGGTTTACCTAACGTGCTTATCTTTGACAATGCATCTTATTTTTCTGGAAATAATATAGTTGAATTTTCTCTTAAGAGAGGTTTTAAGTTAAAATACTCTGCAAATTACTATCCTCAAGGAAATGGCTTAGCAGAGTCAACTAACAAAAATCTCATCATTATTATTAAAAGAACTGTTGATCAAAACCAAAAGAATTGGCATAAATCTTTAATATTTGCATTATGGGCAAATCATATAACTCAGAAGGCCTCAATATGTACTTCTCCTTTTAACTTAGTGTGTGGGAAAGAAGCAGTAATTCCACCAAATTTATCCCTCCCATCTCTAGCCCTAGTACAATTCATTAAAGAAACTCCTTCTTCCTCTATTCAATTAAGGTTTGATCAAATTCTTAAATTGGATGAGGAAAGAGAAAATCCCGAAATTGCTCATGCTAAGCATCAGCAAGTCATTAAATCTTCTTTTGATGCAAGTTTATCTGGCTCAAAAACGTTACAAATTGGTGATCTTATTTTGAAATCAAAGTAAGCATACCAAATTTTAGAAGATGTGGCTTGAACCATTTCAGATCGTTGAAAATATAGGTTCATCAATGTTTCTACTGCAAGACCTATCAGGAAAGAGAGATTATCTTCCTATGAATGGGCTTATCTTAAAGAAATTATTTTCCTAAGGAGGTAACCCCTTCTTACCTGTTCATATTCTTTATGGAAATTTTGGTTTCTTTTAGAAATAATGTTATAAATAGTCTACCATTGGCTTTCTACTATCGAAAAGCTCTTTGAAAGAATATTGTGACTACTTGCTTTTAGAAGTAGAACTTTCAAGGTAATGATTATAGTTTTGGAAATTAGATAAAAAACAGAAAACTCTGAAATCCTCTTTAAATTTGTGAAATATTTCAAAACTTGAAAACATAATCAATCATTTTGAGTTTTATTAGTCAAGAAAGGTTATTTATAAAAAGGTAAAGACTTTACCCAAATAAGCATCTACAACTCCTTAATTGTCATCCATAAAATCTTAAGGAGTCAAACATTCACCCCATCCACTAGGTTTATGATTTTTCTGAGTGTAATTCTAAAATATATCCGATTTAAAAGATAAGAGGTCTCATTACGAGCTTGCTTACCATGATCATAGGGAGTTAGTTAAAATGACATTACTAACACTGCATACCAAAACAAGGTAATGGCTTAAATCAAAAGACAAGGGGTCTTATCACGAGCCAGCTTGTTCAGTTTAATTACAACTAGTGAATGGCATTGTCATCTTCTAGCTACCAAATTAGGGCAATGGCTTTTAATCAAATAAAATAATAAAACAAAATATGAAAAATTATATATATGTAGATATATCTTACTGAATTTATCTTTAAAAGATTATACTCTTAGTTGGATAGGACAATGAATAATTGATGGTTAAAAGGTAACCTTGTCGAGACTATAGATGTTTGCTGGCAACAGTGGCACTACCTGTGACAAAAGAGTAAATTTAAAAGCTAAGTTGGAGGAGCCCCCTACTTTATCTTTAACAACCAATCAAAGCTTGAAGAAACCAAAAAATATTTTTATTTATGATAAGGGTTTGTAAAAGAAATGCAAAATTAATCTCTTTGTTTTATTCAGAGTAAAATTTTTATCTAAACAATTCCAAGATAGTTCCCTTTTCCTAAATTGATTCTACATAAGAAAGTGTTAGAAATTTCATTATTTTATTCAGAGATAATTGGTTCTTCTAGTGAATCACCAATTGTTGTGCTATACAACAACCCCCCCATTTCAAATTTTTAATCTTAGTATAAAGATGGTAAATAAGAAATAGGTCCCCTTTAGGATATAAAAAGCAATAAAACGTTTTGAGTAAAATAGATTTTCCATACTTTTCATATAAAAGTTGCCTTATGAGTGTTTGGAATCTCCCATCACAAATTGCAATTGCTTACGACCAATGAACATTTGTTTGAAAAGTTGCGATGCGATAAAAGTCATCACAAATTCCTCATTGCAAAGTTTTAAATTGAAAAATCCATTGATAAACATGTGATGTGAAATAACTATTGCATTTCGCATATCAGTAATTCTGAGGAATAAGTTCAGGCATTCCGTTAAACCTTGTGATGCAATAAGGCTATCGCATATCGCATCGCGCCAATCCAGAGGAAAATGTTGAAATGATTCCGTTGAGACTTTATGATGCGATGTGACTATCACATACCGCACTCCCAACAGAAATAAGTACCATATGCTATAAGCACTTGCGATATAATGCTAAATCAAGTATAAAGAAAAAAATGATTTTCCAAGTTTGAAACAAACCTGCCAACTCTACGTGCTAGCTCATCACTCATCACAATCGCAAAAATACAAGGAATTCTTTTGAACATAGCGCTTGTAACTCCTGATTTGTGGTATGTTATGCCTCTACACATATTAAAATAATACAATCGTTAATCGCAAAATCGCGGAGTTGTGACACCTGTTCTAAGAGGACCATTAGAAAACTTGCGATGCGACATATATTAACTCAACATTAAAGTTCATGTTATGAGGATACGGTAATGCATTTAGAGACAGCTATGGTTACAATCCTCTAAGGATTTCATCCTTTGTGACTATGTACGATATGAGATATTTTGATGCGCATAACTACTTTTAGTTTGTAATTAGTTGTATTGGCTCCTCTCCGAGTTTTTCGCCTATCACGCTCCTCTTTCTCATTTTGCAGTGTAAATCAAGAATCACGTGGGCAGTTAAGATGTCTAAGAGAACTCGAAAGGAAAAGGCTCCCCTTACAGTGGAAGAAGGATAAGGAAAATTGGCATTAATCTCAGATACCACTTGTCTAGGCTTTGGCAAGACCTTGTGGGAAGGCATATATACTTTGCTTGAAAATGAATATCCAAAGGAGATTGAGGAAGAAGCAACAACTAATGGAACTGATAAATTAGAAAACACGCTCAATGATTTAGCCAGCTCTTTCCTCCATCCAAAAGCGGCCCATGCAAAGATTTTACCATATAATGATATGGTAAGATGGGTAATCGAGATCATTAACATAACAGATAGAGATTTCTTCACAACTGATGGAAGGATGTTTGGATCCTTCAAACCGGAAGATGTTAAGAGAATGAAACACCTACCAGAGCCCCAATGACACTACAACAAAACATTCCTGGAAGTTTTCTCCAAGGAGAATGAAATTGAATTAGACCCTATCAAGCAGCGGAGACACTTTCCTAACAAGAACAAACATGAATCATCTGGTATGTATTCCGTGGACTCCTTGGCATCTCCATATTGTTATGCTGCTACTATGATGTGTAGACTCTTTGGAAGCCCCGATTCTACTAGATTTTCTATTGAGATGGTTCCATTGATAGAAGCAACAATAAACTCCTTTATCATGGACTGGGCAACTATCCTATCGGAAAAAATGGCTAGTCAAATATTGGATTATAGAAAGAACAGATTTGTCACTACCCGAGTTGTGCCCCAATTCCATATGAGTGCTTACATAGTTGACACAATTTGTTTTAATTCCGACTTTCCCATACTAGGTTGGAAATAGACTATTTAGGACCCAACCCCAATACATATTTACCATAAATACTTATGGAAGTTTGAATACAAGAATCAATTATATTTAATTTTCCATGGTTTCATCTTACCCATCCATCAAGCTATCTTTAATAAGCCTACTCCTCAGCTGTCTGACGAGGCTAGCATTGATTTAACCTCAATCGGAAGTTGGTTCAGGGAAGAGACATTTACCTATGTTAGGGTTTTTGGTAGTATTACAGATCCTCATGTCCTTCCACTTTACATTCTAGCTAAGCTTTTAGCTAGGGAGGTAGCCTACCAGATAGTAGAAAAAGGTGTTAGGATATTCCGACACATAGGAAATAGTTAAGTTCAACTTGGTCTAGTATAGAGTTAGGTAAAGTGTGTTTCTTTACCGTTGTACATTTTGTAACTTACAATCTAACGGTCACGATATTTAGTGATCCGACGGTTCATTCTCTCTTCGGTATTACCGACACTTGATCCGTGGCTTGACACCCGATTGGTCCATGAATTCTATTTAAAGCGCATGGAGGGTCATTGTAGGTTAACCGTGCATGAGAGAAGCTTATGTAAATTTTCATTCTTTTATTAATAAATTGCCTGTAGTAGCCACGTTGGCGCAGGCCGTGGACTGTTTCCCTCTCTGAGGGTTTTAACCACGTCAAAATACTGTTGTATTGATCTGTGATCTGTTTGTGAGCGATGTCCTTTTGGTGTTCTGTCTGAGGAACTTACCCTGTATACCCTGTAAATTCCTACATGGTATCAGAGCTATTTGAGGGCCTCGTCCGTTGGTGATCCAAATCTGAAGCCGGTAGAACTGCATGCGGCTGTCGTTTCCTAGATCTACTGTTTCTGACTGCTTTCGGGCCGAGAGGACTGCTCTGTTGTGTTCGGAGCATCTGTTCCAGTGAGGAACCCCCTTCGTTTCACGCGAAAAGGTTTCTGGTAGCCCTATCTGCATCATTTTTAAGATCTGGAGGTATACAGTCTTTATTTGCAGTTTACTGTTATTTATTTTCTCTCTGTCTATTTTGGTTTAGGTTTATTTAGCTCCTTTTATTACTGGATCTATACCTTTCATTTCTACATATGCTCTTTGCCCTGCGACTCTGTGCAATCTGGGCAAATCAGAAACAGAAAGGAAGGATTTTTCCCATGCATATGCTCTTTTCCCTGCACCTTAGTGTGATCTCGGAAAATCAGAAACATTGAGGAAAATATTTAGTTTCCGGGTAAAACTAACTTTAAGATATAAGGCTTGTTTTTTTTGCATGTCCGTGTTGAGTTTTGTGTTTTTGTTTTGTAGGGAGAAAAATAGCTTTCTCAAGCAAGCACGCAATCCAAAGCATCCGTGACTAAAAGAAAACAAAGCGCGCCTCTCTCTCTCTCCCTCTCTCTCTCTCTCTCTCTCTCTATCTATCTATCTATCTTTTTGTATAGCTCACTTGGTTCAAAGCTAATTTAAGAGAGTAGAGGTCTTGCGTTCAAATCTCATTTTTGTTGAAAAATGAGCGTTTTTTTCATTTCCGCACATTCCCGCACTTCGCCGGCGCCTTCATCAACATTTTTTAAAAAGGTCATAACTTCTTCATCCGGAAGCCGTTTTCAGAGCCATTTTTTTTTAACCAGCCTAATTTTTCGAGCTCTTTCCATTGGAACACTTAGTTTCAGAATATATACTTCAGTTTCTATCAAAATGGAAAGTTCATTCCAAGTTATCCTTGATAACACTAACTACTTCCAATGGTGG